>SMDT01000156.1:0-204665 GCA_005392925.1 Aquilaria sinensis | reverse complement strand
GATGGGATGTCATCAATATGTATATCATCATCTGAGGGATGAGTCGTCACTATCGGGTGCATACCACGGCGCGCACTAGATCCATGTCCAGATGTCGTGCCTCCACCGCCTTGAGATCGGTGCTCATGTGAGTGGACATGCGTCGCTGGCACTGTTGTGTCCTGCGTCTCTAGCCCGACATCGTCTTGTGCCCGGGATGAAGAACCCATCCTCTGTCGCTCATTAAGTATTGGCTCCATGACCTCCTTAAACTGCGCAAATGGTCCTTTCCCAGGTCGGCGTTTATAGGTGTTATCCCCTTTACGCGGCATCTACATTTATTATTATCTAAGTGAGAAAATTAAACATAACATATGTTTACTGACATTTATTATGGAGTATTAGGGGTACATAAATTTACCAAATATGTTCTAAACATTACAAATGACTCGTGATCATGACACATTGTATCCGTTATATTCATTCATTCGACCCAGTGCTTCCATTCTCGTCAAACTCCTCATTTTCTTCCGTGTCACTGTCATCGGATATAAAATCCTCCTCATCATCTGTATCGTCATTCGAACCCCCCTCGTCAAGTACATCTTCTTCAATATCATCACCGACACCCGGGTCAGCTAACTCCTCAACTGGGTCATCTTCAATTCTTTGACAACTCACGGATCCACTGTCTTGATAAACGTCATCCTTGTCAACAATTGCTCCCTGGATTATCCATCTAGGTTTTATCTTCATAACAGCTGACCACCCATTTTTTTCACGTGACTTTGTCGGATATGGTGTGTAGTAAACTTGGTCAACCTGTGATGCTAGAATGAAAGGATCAAACTTCTAATATCTGCGGCATCCCGTATCTCAAATAACCCAAACTGTTTATGCATTCGAGTTCCACGTTCAGGTGTTGGGTCAAACCAGTTGCACATAAACAAGACAACATTCTTATGTGGATAGCCAGGATATTCAAGTTGAATGACTTCTTCTAATATACCATAAAAATCACATTCAACTTCGCTTGAACCCGTGCTTCGGATGCAGACTCCACTATTAAATGTTGATTTGTCCTTACCCCATTCACTTATGTGAAACTTGTACCCATTTGTGAAATAAACCGGCCATGTCTCTACCCGACGTGACGGTCCACATGCAATATCCCACAAGATGTTATCGACAATATTGTTACCTGGATCATCAACCTATGCAAAACATTTTCATTTTAGGACAACATATCTGGAAGTTTATAACTTAACATATTGCAATACATAGTGACTAAAAGCACACGTACATAGTGTCGGAGCCAGATTAAGAAATTGTTTTCAATGTGTATGTCCATCTCAGACATGGTGATATCGGGAGCAGTTTCCCTTACCATATCCATAAACATACTGTGAGGAAATACAGAAATGATGAAAATATGTTAGTTTCGTCAAATGATTAGTCCAGAACTTTAAAATAAGCAAAGTGAAAGATCATCATCAAAGATGACTTACTTTAGATATGGCCTGATCTCAGCACAGTTTAGAAGAACGTATGTGGTTGCAAGTCTGAGTTCATCGTCCGTGAGGAATCTATATCTACATGCACCATATGGACGTCCCGGAAAGGTGAATATGGACCACAACTCACCATTACATAGGACAGGCCCACCATCATCATTTCGCGGAACTCGGTTCATCATTGAGGGAACATGGGATTCAAAGTAATGAGAGCAAAAGATGGAAGTCTCCTCTATAAGGTATGCTTCACATATCGATCCCTCAACATGAGCAGTATTAGAAACCTTCATTTTTAGGTCATGCATGCACCGCTCAAATTTATACATCCATCGGTACTGAACAGGTCCTCCGACCCGTGCTTCATATGGCAAGTGAACTGGGAGATGCTCCATGACATCAAAAAACCCGGGAGGGAAAATTCTCTCAAGCTTACAAATTATAATTGGAATATTGGCCTCCAACGCCAACAAGTGATTATCATGCAGCTCTGGAGAGCACAAGTCTCTAAAGAATAGGCTTAACTCCGTTAATGGCTTCCATATATTCTCCGGAAGCGCTTCAAGGGCAATTGGGAGAAGCCTTTGCATCATAACATGGCAATCATGACTCTTCATGCCATACATATTGCAGCCAGAGGTATCAACACATCTCCCAAGATTCGAGGCATATCCATCAGGGAGTCATAAAGATTTTACCCAAGCGATCACATCTTGCCTTTGATGAACATCAAATGTGAACCTCGCCTTAGGTTTGAATGAACGACCATCATCAAGTGGAACCATGTTTAACTGCGGCCGATGACAATAAATTTCGAGGTCCTTCCGTGCTTTAACATTATCTTTCGTTTTGTTCTTAACATCCATCACCGTATTCCATATATTCTCAAACACGTTCTTCTCAATATGCATGACATCAAGATTATGTCGGATTAAGTTCGTGGCCCAATATGGTAACTCCCAAAAAATGCTTCGCTTCGTCCAATTATGTGATTTTCCATAATCACACGGGCGATGTTGTGGACCATCGTTAGCAATTGATGGAATCCAGGAGATTCTTTCAAATATAGCCTCACCTGATAATCGATCGGGAGGCAATGACTTCTCTGATTTCCCCTTCTTGAAACAAGTACAATTTCTTCTATATGGGTGGTTCCGGCCAAGAAATTGCCGGTGACAGTCGAAAAAAGAGAATTTTCCGCCATACTTAAGTTGGAATGCCTTACTTTCGCCCATACAAATTGGGCAACATAATCGCCCATGTGTCATCCATCCTGAAAGCATGCCATAAGCCGAAAAGTCATTTATGGTCCACATTAATGCTGCCCGCAGAATAAAATTTTCTTTCAATGACACATCGCATGTTTCAACGCCATCAAACCACAGATGTCGTAGCTCTTCTATTAAAGGTTGTAGATAAACATCAATCTTATGATTTGGGCTACGTGGACCTGGAATCAACAACAACAAGAACATATAGGGTTTTTTCATGCACATCCAAGGGGGCAAATTATACGGAGTAACGATAACAGGCCAACAAGAGTATTGTTTTCCAGATGGTCCAAAAGGGGTAAATCCATCGGCACACAACCACAATTGGACATTTCGTGCTTCCGAAGCAAACCATGGGTAGGTTCGATCAAAATGTTTCCAAGCTTCAGCATCTGATGGATGTTTTATAACACCTGGGGTTTGTTTTTACTCCTTATGCCACCTCATCTACTCTGCTGTTGACATTGACGCAAATAAGCGTTGAAGCCGAGGGCTTAGTGGTAAGTAATGCATGGTTTTTCTAGGTTGATCTTTACCTCCACCACCCTTTTTTGGCTTATATCTCTCACTTCCACAATACGTACAGACACGAAGATTACTTTCATCTTTCCAGAACAACATGCAATCATTAACATAGACGTCAATCTTCTGATGAGACAGGCCCAACTGGGAAACTAATTTCTTCGTTTCAAACCAATTTGATGGCATCTTACTATCTGTAGGTTGAGTCTCTTTCATCAGCCCGGCAATGCCATTAAAACATGCTCGTGACATGTGATATTCAGACTTAAGGTTAAGAAGATGGACAGCAGCAGACAGCTCAAAATGATTTTCGTACCCATCCCATAGAGGGGTTGATGCTGAGTTCAATAGATTGAAAAAATTTTGTGCACTTTCATTCGGCTGTGTAACATTGTCTTCCGAAAATTGTGAGAAATTAGGCCTAGCGGCATATAATACCATCCTTTCGTATGGATTTGTCGAAGACCCCTACTCAAATTGATCAAAGCCACAGACACCCGGGTCTGTATCTGATTCTACATTAAATGGCTCTCCATGAGCCGTCCAATTTAAGTAAAAAGGCTTAAACCCCCATTTGTATAGATGAACTCTAACCTCGTCACACTGTTGAAATCGCAAATTCTTACACTTCCGACAAGGACAGCGAATGCATAACCCGCTCATTGTTTCAGGATGAGACATAGCAAATGATATAAATTCATGAACCCCATCCTCCCACTCTTGTGTGTACCCCCTTCGGCCAGGCAAGAAACGGTTACTGTACATCCAACTACGTCCCGACTCCATTACAAACTAAATATGTTCCTATTCGTATAAAAGAGTCATGTTGTCATCAAAGAACACAATCACGAAACTATTAATAATCAGGCGTACCCTTCCCACATATGCATGCATGCATATAAACACATTACTACTAACAGTATTATTATGGGTATTATTATTACTCAAATTTAAGTACTATGGGTATTATTGTACTTGGTTCTATCATTATTGTAATTATTATGTATAATTACAATATGTAATTTTTTTAAGTATTGTCAAAGTTATTATTATTTATATAATAATAATAATAATATATAATAATAATAATAATAATAATAAATAATAAATTGTTGACACCCAATTTCGTCCGACTGTAAAAAAAAAAAAAAAAAAAAATTAATTAAAAATTTTAAAAAAAATTAATTAATATATATTTAATAATAGCAATTAGTTTAAAGGGGGGCATTTTTGTTTTATACACACACACACACACACACACACACATCTATGTGTGTATAAAATAAAAAAAGTTTGAAAAAATTGACAAAAATGAAAAGTTTTGAGTGAAAATGACAAAAATGAGAAGTTTGGGAAGAATCTGACGAAATCTGGAAGCTCTAGGGAAATTTTGATGATTATTCACAAGGTTGGGCCTGGTCGACAGAAAAGACAAATTTGACTCAATCAAAAGCTTTAGGAACATAGCAGAAGTCAAAGAGACATAAAGGACTAAAACTGTTATTTTACCAATTTACGAGATAAGTCTGTTTTTAATTAAATTTTGAATTATTTTTAATTAAAACAGTCCAGCACTCCTTCCCCTATAAATAGGGGTCCAAATCTGTGAAGAAAAAAAAATTGGTAAGATTGGAGCTCCTCTTTCAAAAAGGAAAAACTGTAGCTCTAGTCCCTGGTTCTCCTTCCTCACCCAGAAAAATCCTAAACTTCTATTCCTGCTCCCTGCTGCCAACGTTTCTAAACCAAAACCACTTTTTCGTCAATCCTTTCGCCGTTGTCCTCACACCGGCCACCATCCTCATCCTCCCTGGAACAGCCTTAGCCGCCACCGCCAAGCCCAGCCCTCCGATTGTGCTATTGTTGCCAGAAAACAAAGAAAAGCAAAAGAAAAAAAAAACTGTTGCAGTCATCCGCCGGATTTCAACTTCTTTCCCTTTGGGTACAACCCCTTTTTAATCCTTCATTTTTTTTATATTCTTTCATTCAAGTCACTAACCTTTCTTTTAATTCTGCAGAAACTAACTATTAACTCTTGTATATTTATTTAGTTATCTATTTTTATTTATTTATTTATTTTTTCTCTTATTTTTCATGGAAGGTTATACCTCCTACTTTTCATTTTTTTATTTTTATTTTTGTAGATAGGTCACTAACAGCTAACTCTTTGTTTTTATTTTTGTTAATTTTTTTTTATATATGAAAGGTTGTACCTCCTATTTTTATGTGGATGGCCAAAAGCCCCACACTTTTATTTTTCATGGTAGGTTATACCTCCTACTTTTCATTTTGTTATTTTTATTTTTATAGATAGCCCACTAACAACTAGCTTTTTTGTGTTTATTTTTTTTTATGGAAGGTTGTACCTCCTATTTTTACGTGGATTGCCAAAAGCCTCACACTTTTATTTTTTTTTATGGAAGGTTATACCTCATACTTTTCATTTTGTCTATATAAGTCACTAGCTTTTTGTTTTTGTTTTTGTAGATAAGCCATTAACAGCTAATTTTTTTTGTGTTTATTTTTGTTATTTTTTTTTAAGGTTATACCTCCTACTTTATTTTTACGTGGACGGTTAAACACCCCACGTTATTTGTTTATTTTTTTTTAACTTAATTTCTGCAATTTATTTTTCTTTTATGTGGATGACTAACCTTATTTTATTTATCATTTTTTTTCTTCTCTATGTTTGGCCAAAAGCTCGTCTTACTTTTCTTTATTTTTTTTACTATTACCATAAAAGCCCCTGTCCTTTATTTGTTTCATCATTTTAAACATTAATTGGAATATTAAAACTTATCCTTTTTTATTTCTTAAAAAATGACAAAGTTTAACCTTTTGTTTTCCCTTTATAAAAAAAAAATCATAACCGGACGTTTCCACAAAAATTAATTTTTTTTAGATCTATGGATTAGATAATTACTTAAAAAATGAAATGAAAAGAAAGAAAAAATAAAACAAAATTTTAAAAAAATATTATTAATATGAAGATCATTAAAAAACCAAAATTCCATAAAAATTTATGACAAAAACTAATAATTAATTAAATAATTAATAATAAATTAAATTTAAATTAAATTCCATATCCAAGTGGTCCGATAGGATCCATGGTTTGGAAAATAATAAATTTAAAAATTAAATTTTTCATTAAATTTCCATATCCAAGTGGTCCGATAGGATCCATGGTTTGGAAAATAATAAATTTAAAAATTAAATTTTTCATTAAATTTCCATATCGAAGTGGTCCGATAGGATCCGTGATTTGGAAAGTATATTTTTAATAAAAAAATGAACAAAGATTAAGTTCATTAAAAATCTATATCCAAATAATTCACCAGAATTTATGATGGATTAATTAAAAATAATTAATAAATTTAAAAATTAAATTCCATATCCAAGTGATCCGATAGAATCCGTGATTTTGGAAAATATTCTTTTAAATTAATTAAAAATAATTAATAAATTTAAAAATTAAAATTCATTAAATTCCATATCCAAATGATCCTATAGGATCCGTGATTTTGGAAAATATTAAATAATAAACAAAAATTAAATTTTTATTAAATTCCGTATCCGAGTGGTTCGATGGAATACACGGTTCAGAATCATCAAACTTATTATTAAAATTTTTATTAAAAATCAAGTATCAAAGATTTCAAATTCCATATCCGGCTGATCTGATAAGATTCATGGTTTGGAATTAAATTAAATAAACTCGTTAAAAATTATTATACTCAACCAAAGATTAGTTCAAGAAATGAATAGTTAGAAAAATATAAAAACTGAACCCATGGTACCAATTTATAGGTATTCAATCGACCTAGGTAAACGGATTGGTAGCGACTCCACGAAATTTTCACGTTGCTACAGTAATAATAATAATAATAATAATAATAATAATAATAATAATTATTATTATTATTATTATTATTATTATTCGATTATTATTATCTACTATTATTATGATGACTGTCCCATGCATATAAGTATAAAAGATTATGATGCAATAATAATAATTACATACATTATTACTATCAGTATTATTATGATGTAAGTTGTATTACTCAAATTTAAGTACTATGGGTATTATTGTACTTTTTTTTATAATTAATTTAATTATTATGTATTAGTACTATTTGTATTTCTTAAAATAGTATAAATATTATTCTTATATAATAATAATAATAATAATATTATTATTATATTATGAGTTATTATTATTATTATTATTATTATTATTATTATTATTTATTATATTATTATGACTGTCCCATGCATATAAGTATAATTATTATGATGTCATAATAATAATAATTATTAAATAAATTATTTTTATAATTATTATTATGGGTATTATTATTACTGAAATTTAATTACTATGGGTATTATTGTACATGCTTCAATAATTATTTTAATTATTATGTATAATTAGTATTTGTAATTCTTATAAGTCTTATTAATAATAATATTTTTTTATTATAATATTATTATACAAAATTATTATTATTATAATTATTATTACAATAATATTATTACTAATATTATTGTTATGACTGTGCCGTGCTTATAAGTAAAATTATTATGATGTTCCATGCATATAAGTAAAATTAGTTTTAGTATGATTATTATTATAATCATCATCAATCAAATTATTTTTATTAATAATATTAATATTCTTAATATTATTGTTATTATTAAACGTATTATTACATTATTATTATTAACATTCTTATTGTTCTTAGTATTAACGTTATAACATTGAACATTTCATACTTAATGAATATTACTTAGGTTCGTTACTATTATTTTATAAGTTCCTACTACTCATCTCGTACACATATTAATTAATTATTATTATTACTTTTAATATTTTGATATTATTGGTACATCTTTATTATTATTATTATTATTATTATTATTATTATTATTATTATTATTATTACACCATGACATAATATAACCATTTACAGCTGATCACTCCAACTAAACCTATTAGCATCAAATTATACAAATAATGATTTCATAAAATAATCTATATCATAAACTAAAAATTTGTACCTCTAACATAATTAAATACAACGCACAATGAAATTGCATATTCACTGTAATCCATCACAAAATATATCCACAGATAAGAAATAATTAACATAAATTGCATATTCAAATACCAACAACTATGTTCAAACCATAGTGACACACACATAAGTTTTATTATCAATATTAATAATTAAAAACAATTTCCCTTCATAAATCCTGCTTTCAATTCGGAAGAAAAAAAAATGAAACTTACCTCGAACGACTTCGAACGGAGAGGAAAAACAATGGGTACATCTTCAAGGTCATAGATGCAGGGATGAATTAAAAAAAGGGGGGGAAAACTTAATATTTTGGTAATATAATAAATTTCTGCAAATGAAAAAAAACCTACAAACACCACACGTATTTTCAAAAAAAAAATTGTTACTCAGATTATTATTATTTTTAGAATTATTATTATTATAATTATTACTATTATTGTTATCACTATTACTATTATTATGATTTTTATTATTTGGAGGTAATATTATTATGACTATTATTAGAACTATTACTATTATTATAAAACTTTGGTACAAATAATTTTGTTTTGTATTATTATTATAGTAATCATTATTATTATATTATTATTATTGTTGTTGTTATATTTTTCATATTATTCTTATTATTAATCGTATTATTACATTATTATTTTCCTCATTCTTATTGTTCTTATGATTAAGGTAATTATTATTACTTAGTTTCATTATTATAATTTTCTAACTTACTTCTACTACGATGTACTATTCGTAAAAATTATTATTACTGTTATTATGTTTATATTATTGGGTACAGTTTATAATAATAATTATTATAATAATAATAATATATTATTATTATTATTACTATTACCCAACACTAAATCACCCAAACTAAACCTTAACTCAACTAATTACGCTCTAAAGAATGTAGAAAAAAATAAATGAAATAAACAATCTATATGGAAATTGAAAATACCTATCTTCAACATAATTAAATACCATAAATAAATTTCATCTTCACATTTTCCATCACTAAAATTACCCATAAATAAAAAATAATTAACACAAAATAAATGGAAAAAACCCAACTAAAATAACCAGAAAAATGTAGAACCACAGTCATAATACATAAATTTTAATTACAACATAAATAAGAAAATACAATTTTTTTCAGTCAAAATAAAATAAAATAAAATTCGGATAACAGGAAAAAAATTGTAAACGTACCTCCACCAACTTCAAAAGCTACGGAATGTAACAATGAGAAGCTATGAAACCTCAAATAAGAGCTGAAACGTCAACAATATTGCATCAAAATCCCTCAACGATTTTTTCCCACGTATATACCTAAAATTAGAAAATATCTAGAAAATACACACATACCCGTGCTGAGGAGGACCTGATCTACGAAATGACGCCAAAAACGTCGCAAAACCGCCGGACTTTGGACGGCAATCGACGGCGTCTGTCAAGGTGGAGGCGGAGCTTCTCTCTCCAGCTACCCCTGACTGCAAACGCAAATGAACCTAGAGAAGGAGAAAGATGAATTTAAAAACCTTTTACCAACGGCTAGCCGTTGGTAAATTAGCCTTAATTAAAAAAAAAAACCTACCAACGCAGGGAAGTTGGAATTTTTCCAACGGTTGTCACCGTTGCTAATTACCAACGGCTAGGCCGTTGGTAATTAAAAAAAACCTGAAAAAAAATGTTCCTGTTCTACCAACGCGTGCACGTTGGAAATAATTACCAACGGTTCTACACGTTGGTAAATATGCCGTTGGAAAAGAGCCAAAAGTTAGTAGTGAACTGTTTATTAAGGTGAAACATGGAAGCCTAAATGCTGCTAAAGTATATGGAAAAAGATTATTTTAATAATCATTCATTGAAAATACAATTTTTATGTTGTTAATAATTTTTTATGAATTTTTTATGCTTAAAAAATTCATAAAAATTTAATAACATTGTAAAAATTTACTATCAATTGGATTATTACACTTATATAAAATTAACTTTCAAAAAAATTTGATTTTGAGAAAAAATAATATAAAAATAAAAATAATTTTTTTAAAATCAAAATAAATTTGGTGAAAAATCTCATCCGGCAAACTTGAGGGTTTAACTTAAACTCCGCCCTCTGAAGATTCAGAACAAAAATTATCCAAGGGATTAAGTAGGTCTCGAATATCTTGGGCCAGTACCCAACCAAGGCCTAGTAACTGGTTGAGCTGCCCAACATTTGAAGGGCTGGCTGGAGTTTATCGCTGAAAAGCAAAGTTTAGGAGTACCACTTTATATCCAACAATCCTACTTTACATCCAACAATCCGCGTCTGGCTCCTTACAGTTTTAGACCGATTTCATTTTAATTTAAATTATTTTCTTATTTTTATTTTTTTTGTTTGAAATTAATTTCATTTAAAAGTCAAGATTATATATGTATAATGATCCATTCAAAATAAATTCTTTTATATGTTTATTAAATTTTTATTTTTTAATACCTAAAACAAGAAAAATTAATAAAAATTTAATAATACCATAAATATTTTAAAGTCAATGAGTTATTATACCTACATAATATTAGTTTTCAAATAAAATTAGTTCCCGATAATATATATATATAATTAAAAATAAGTCATTTTTCATTAAGTTGACTTAAGTTAAAATAAATCGGCTTAACTTAATCCAAAATAATTTATTTTTATTTTTATTTTTACATCTCTTTTGCTTGGAGTCAATTTCATTTAAAAGTTAATATTAGGTAGATGTAATAATCTATTTGAAAAAAAATATTCATGATGTTGTTAATTTTAATTTTCATGATGTTGTTAATTTCCTATGAGTTTTTATTATTTGTGTCCTAATTTTTTTTAAATTAGTTCTAAGGTTTTACACATGTTAATAGTTAACCCTTTATTTACTAAAAATATTTATTAAATAGAAACATAATTTACAGCTGGAGAAAAACAATAATTTACATAATCCATTAACTATTGAAAAATTATTACACAATTTGAATTGATAAAAAAAATATTATCAAGCATGCATGTTCGCAAAGTGAACAGTTTAAAGCCCAATTATATATACAATTCTAAAAATTTATAATTCATTTAGAAAAGTAAAAAATTTTATAGTTAACTATTTCACACAGTTGTAAATTTTTTTTTGTACTCATTTAGGAAAATGAAAAGTTTTATAACTAAAATAGAAAGTAGGTAAAGCTTTAGGATCACAAGTATCCTTTCCCCAAACTATTGAGGTCTAGCATAGAGATGTCAATAGACATCCGCCCCAATGGGGATCCGGCTACATCCAACCCATTGAGTTGTTTTTTTTTCTTCAATTGATTGGATATGGGTCATATGTGAGTTTTATTTTTTTCTTATCTGCCAAAAACACCTCGGGTTAGTGGACCATCAACAATATTGTAAGGGTGGGGAGGTTATAGTTAATGGATGATAGGTGAGAAAGAGAAGCCTTTGAAGTTCGCAAGTTAAAAGTACAATAAAATGGGTGATAGAAAAATATAAATTGAGTAAAAACAATAGCCAATTATGAGGCTGATTGGCATATACCCGACTCCACCTCCAATACTGAGAGCCCATTAAAACCATTAACTGAAATGAACGTAGTTTTGTCTCGAGATGGCAAGAGAGGGATTTATACCGAAGCAATAGTCGGGTTAGCATTCTCATGTGCAAGTGGGACTGCCACTCGGCAAAGTTAGTCGATTTTTAACCAATAGCGAAAAAATATTAATTTAGATTCAACATAATTATATGCTTCTAAAACAAGGGCATTTTATTATTACTATTTCCACATTCTAAGAGCATTATCTCATTTTTATAATATTAAATAAGATTTGACAAATGATTGCCGACAAGCAATATTAGAAAGGTGGGAGCTATAATGAAGGTTGTGATACCCTAAGGAAGAAATGTAATTTCAACTAAACTGTGAGATAACAATTGTAGTTCATCCAACAGGATATTTGTGTGGTCCTACTTAATCACCTAACCAAACTACAGGTAGCAAAAAGTTGCTTCTTTGTTTGTTTGTTTTTTTTTGCCCTTTTCCTATAAATAATATTTAGACTATTTATAGAAGTATAGTTAAAGGCAAACTTATCTACACCTATACCACTCATGGGCTATTTGAACGGAAATAAATTACAAGTAAAAGTTGGGGTTCGAACATTGACACAGCACGAATATGGAGTTCTCATGCCAATAAAGTAACAAACTAATCAATTTGTTCATCTTTTATGCTAGAGGGTTGTTATTAATTCATTTATTCATTATGTATTTATGAGTAATGTGATAAATAATAAAAATTGAAAAAAGGCAGATGTAAAACCATAATTAAGCAACACAACCTAATTTAAATGGATTTGTACTTGGTTACTGTGAACATCAGTGGAAACTAGAAATTTCATAAAATGTCAACACTTTGACATATTCCTTTGCTTTTTATCTCTGAACACGTCCCCCTAAAGACCTGCTCAAAACCCACCAATCTTTTACCATTATAAACTGCCGCTACAAGTTTAATCTTTGGTTAACTTCTTAATTATAAAGGGTTAATTTTTATTGGTTTGTCAAAGTATATTCGTCCTAAAAAGTTACACATATTTTACGAACAAACAAATTCTTCTTCTTCGCCTCTTTTATTTTTTTTCCCAAATAACATGCATCCATCCTTTATTCCTTTCATAAATTTAACCCTTATATATAGTATGTTTTAAATAAATTAAATGTGCATTTCAATACATGTCAAGACTTTCTTACAAATTAAACCCACCCCATCACCATCAACATATACCAACCAATCCTTTCACTCACAGTCAACATCTCAGTACACCACAAACCTTCTATGCTCCATCACACACATTGAAATCCTCCCTCTTTAAGCCTAAAAAACCAATCTTGTTCTCTCCTCTCTGTTGGGGCTTTCTTGTTTCTTCACATATATCACAACAGATTTGCTAGCTGATAAATGTGCAGGAAACATCTGGTCATGGCAGTGAGGCTGCTCTTCTTCTTCCTCTTGATCATAGTTATTGTTGATGATGGTCACAGCAGCTCAAGTCACACCAATTTCTTCAGGGTAAGGCCTAACTTGGATCCAAACTCGGCGAAATCTTTCTCAGGTTTCCTGCCAAAGGGATTGCCAATCCCACCATCTGGTCCTTCTAGGGAGCACAATGGCATTGGATTACAGAGTTCAACAAGATTAGACCCATGAATCAGGCCTATATCTCCTCTTACATATCTATATGAGAACAAAGACTCATGAGTAGTTCTCATTTATAGAATTGCATAGGGTTGTCATTTTTTCCCCTTCTCATGTTACTCTTTTGGTAGTGTGTTTCTCCAGAAACAGATACAATATGAATTCCCAGAAAAAAAAACCTGGCTCTGTGAACTCTTGCATTTTGGCTTATAATGAGTTTGTAACTTTCATATCTACAGTCATTTTCTTTCACTTTGAACTCTCTCTGTTTTTTTTTTTTTGGTTGCTTTTTGCTTTTCTCCTTTCGCTGGGAGTGAATGCGAGATTAAAGCCATCATCATGAAATTAACTCAATCTTACTTGGTGGATCAACAACATAAAGCCTTTATCTTTTAATGTGATGATTTGTTATGGACCATCCTAATTCATTCGCTGGTCACGTGGGGGTCGAGATTTGAAGTTTGAACCATTCTCGGCTGATAAAGAAAAGGAGTTTGAACCATTCTCCGTCTTCCGGAGTTCTGTTTCCGTAACATCTCTCTTAACTGCTCCCTCCTGTGGACATTAAATTGATTAATCGATACAACAACTAGATAACCATTTAACTATTGACAAGTGTTGTCAGTTCATTCTTTGATATCGTTTTCTGTATGCATGGAAGTCAAAAGAATAGTTGATGAACAGAACCCACCTTCACAGGGGTCGACATATTACCTCGGCTAAAACATTTTCATAATCACGTTCTTTAAATTTGATTAGTAGCAAAATTATTCTTAATGTATTCTTTAATTAACTTCCCGCTCTAAGAACCGAATGGGATCTTCATATTGATATAAAAAAAAATGTACTCTCCTGTTCCAAATTCATTGAACCATTCACTTTTCAACAATTAATCTATGATTTTTTATTTTCAAAATTTTAATATATAAATGAAAAATCTTTATATATGAATGATAAAATAAGACCTATATTTTTTAAATATTTTTTTAGTTTTTTTTTCTAACAAATACTAATATGAATAAATTCAAGTCAAATTAGTCAAAAAATCAAATGGTGTAAAAAAAAAAAAAGTGGGATGAAGAGAGTACTAAACTACATTTATACAATGTTTGACATTGATATTATCAAGTAACCCTGTATATGAGCTCCAACTTTACTTGAAATTAGACATTCTTGAAATAAGATTAGCCAGTTATCAAATACTATTAGACCGTAAAGGAACTTTACTATATAAACATTTTGTTGTATATTAGAAAATCTAATATTATACTAACATAAAGGTATAATTTTATATCATGTGTGTCAAATTTATTTAATGAATATTTAACTTGAGAAAATGTTGGAGTACATACATTGGATGGGCATTATACTATCGCACAGGTTTTGCACAAAGTGACCAAGATTAGAATATGGTGGACCCTTAACTACTGTTTGACTTTGGGAAAAAAAGAGGAGCAATTAGTTTGATATGAGGCAACCATGGTAGTCCAATGACCAAGCAATGGTCGTTCGCAAGGTCAAAGGTGGTTAAGGATGAAGTTGGATTTCGATGGAGGGAAATGCAACGCGATTGTCTCTTTTGGGTTGGTTTGGTTACACATTTAAGGGACCCTATGCTTGTAAATTGTAATTGTAAGCCAACAATTATTACAATAGAAATTTCCATTCCCGTTGGGCGGCTGCTTGGTTGACTTGAGGCGAGACAATGATCCAAGTCCTCTCAGTTGTCCTTCTATATCTGCCGTTGACTCTGATTATTATGCTACGATTTTAATGCCTTTAACTTGAACCCGCATTAGTTGGTGGTTATCAGATAGCGATGATCATAAATCAAAAACCATCATCATCATGTTGTTTTAGCATCAGAGCTTCCATCTTAATCAATAATCATTTGGTTCAAAACTTATTGAAAAACTTCTATCTATTTTTGTTCTGAGTTGTGTTTAATCCATTTAAGGATGAACTTATATACACTAGAATAAAATGCGAAGAAAACGTACAGAAGCGTGTAAGTTCACAATGCCAATTAACCACTGTTAAAAAGTCAAATTGACGTATAAATTAATGCATAAACAGCGAGAATGTTTTATGTCAGATACCGTCTCCTAGAAAAATACATGCATTTTCTTCCCAATCAGGTGCTCGATTCTTACCGAGAAAAGACTTATTTTCCGTTTTTGTTTGTTTTCCCTCCTAGGGAGGGCTGAATTCAACATTGTTATAAAAGAAAATCAAATTCTTAGAATAAGGTAAGACTGTGATGTGGGAATCCCAAGCCAGGGATCTCTCCATGAGAGCCAGGGTTGGCGAGTTGAAAAGGCCATTAATCAATTTGTTCTAACTAATTATACATTACACTATACTTCTAAATACCAATATTAGTACTGTTAGATGAACAGTAACTCAGTTTTAGACTGGTTGAGCCCAGTTGATTTTGGTTCATGATTTAGCAGTTTTTTTCTTTTTTAGGATACGATTTGCTCTTTTTTGAGTTTTAACTCATTTAGTAAGGCGCTTGTCTTTATGAGGCCCTAGATTGAAATTTTTCCGGTTTTCGTCTGTACCACATTTTTTTCGGTTAAAACGCAATTTCATTCTCTAGCTTTCTAATTTTTTATTTTTTGGACCTAACTTAAGTATGTGTTACATTTTAGTCCATAAGTTTTATAACTATTTAATTAAATCTTCCATTTGTTCTCTTGGCCCCCAAGTTTTTCTTTTTATTGTTTTTCATGTACTATCTTCTAAAGTAAGACATTGGTGACCACAATTTTTTTATTTTTAGTTAAACTATTTTTTTTATCTTCATTAAGTCAATTGTTAAATCCTTAATATCTAAAGTTTTTCCTTTTTTTTTATCTCGATCCTACCTTTTTTTATTGATTTTATCTATTATTGTTTTCTAAAATGAAGCTTTAATCATTACTAGTTGGTTTTGAGCCATGGTTCAGTAGTATTTTTTTTCTTTTGATCTTTTTTAATATTTTTTTAGGATACGATTTGCTCTTTTTTGAGTTTTATCTCATTTCGTAAGGAGCTTGCCTTTATGAGTGCCTAGGTTGCAATTTTCCCGGTTTTCGTCTGTCTCACATTTTTCTCCGTTAAACTGCGGTTTCATTCCCTAACTTTCTAATTGTTTCTTGTTTGGACCTAAGTTACGTCCATGTAACATTTTAGTCCTTGAATTTTATAACTATTTAATTAAATCTTCTATTTGTTCTCTTGGCCCCCAAGTTTTTCTTTTTGTTGTTTTTATGTACTATCTTCTAAAGTAAGACATTGGTGACCATAATTTATTTATTTTTTAGTTAAACCATTATCTTCATTAAGTCAATTGTTAAAGCCTTAATGCCCATAGTTTTTCCTTTTTTTTTTTTGTCTTGATCCTAATTTTTTTTATTGATTTTATTTATTGTTATTCTAATGAAGCTTTAATCATTATTCTATTTCTTTCATTAAAGCATCAATTATTTCTTTCAAACTCTATAGTTTAATAAAGCAATTTGGTCCATAATTGTTAAATTTGAGAGTAAATTTTTCTGGATAAATTTTTAATCGATATTAAAAATTAGATTTTTTGTTAATAGGAGATGAAAATTTGTATTGAATTGTTTTCAATTAACAGACCAAATATGCATTGTTTCGAAGCATATAACATGTTATGTGTCACATTGTTATTATTAAAATTTATTATAAAAAATATCTAATACAATGTGTGGGTCACCAAACATGTCAATTTTTTCTTTTGGTCTCTAATTTTTTAATCATTTTTTATTGTCTTCTAAAGCAAAATATTGGTAATCATGATTTATTTCTCTTATGTTTCTAGAAGTAACATTTTATACTCTAGTCTTCATTTAGTATGGTGTGAACATTATTTTGTTCCAAAATTATAAAGGCTGAAACTTGAAAGCATATTTTTTTGTTATATTAAGTCTCTACATCTTTCCACGAATTTATGCAATGATCATATGAACCGCTATAATGCGCAGCCTTCTTGCACCTTGTGTATACTAAATAACAATTTTTTGGGCCAATGATGAATAGTAACCAGGCCCATTCTGAGATAAAAAAATGGAAAAATGGCAAAAAAGTCTCCGTAACATTGCACTATATGTTTTTGGTCCTCACACTTTTCTTTCAAATACTTTGCTCCTTGATTTATAATATTTGAGTCCTTAAAATATTGTTCTTTTATCTTCCTAGACAATAAATTTTACTTATTTATAATTAAGTACCCAAAAAAAAGATTGCCGCTACAGTGTGCGGTCAATCCACCTAGTGTAACATCTAAAACAGGGAACAAAATGACTTAGGTTTACGAGTGGGAAAAGATATTAGTCAGTCCAAAAACTTTTTATGTTTTTCCAACTTAGTTTTAAAACTCATCGACTTGCCAAAATGGTCCTAAAACTATAAAATCATTAGCTTTGTTAGTTCTAGTTTGGATGTCTCGTTAGTTGGCTTACAGAAAAATTGATGTGGTAATTAACGGACGTTAAAATGATGACTTGTTGACATTTTTATCTGATAGGTAACTTTGGGGACTAAATTGCTCATAATGAAACACTAGAGTGACTAAAACAGTATTTCCCCACTTCTTTACCATATTCTTCGTCCAAGATTGAGGTGTTTGCAACGGTGATGGCCATGGAAGGTCACCGGTTCGTGTGCGAGATACGCAACAAAGGGTTCCAGAGGGACCAAAACCTGCAACTGCGCCGGAGATGAGACAACCTGCGGTGGAAGTTGCAGTAGTCGTGACGACCGAGGTGAAGAAGCAGCTGTACATTTGCTTAGAGACGATATGTATCCACCACAATTTGACGAGGGAACTGGCATGGGAGACCTGACCGGAACAAAGAAGCATTTCAGCCGGAAACACTGGGAGAAGAAGTGGAAGTGCGACAAGTGCTCGAAGAAATACGCTATCCACACCTATTGGTAGGCTCATCAGAAAACCTGCGGGACTATAATAATAGAAGGTTGATTGCGGCACCATTTTCTCCAGGTTGTTTTTTTTTTCTTTTTGTTGTTTTTTTAATTAATTCTTTGTTGTCTAGACCGATTGAATATTGAATCAGTTAGGATAAGTCAAAGATATTGTTATAATTATCATCAAATTCTTTTAACAAAACACTGATTAATTTGATAATTATCACTACCATTTGGTACCTAATTAATTAAATTTCTTTTAATAAAACACTAATTAATTTGGTAATTAATTAAATTTCGTTTAATTAAAGCACTAATTTGATCATAATTAGAAGCTATACCAAAAGTTTTGTTGAGATGTTGGCCACTGATTGTTCAGAATTTGAAGGGCATGTTAGTCGGGGAGAGGAGAAACAAGGAGAGGCGTCGGATCATGGAGTAAGAAGTCGAAGACTTCCTTCCAGTCTTTCACTTTTTTTCCTCTTTGCTCAATCACAATTCACAAACTCATCAATATCCGATATTTCTCCAATAATCCTATTTAACGAGGCCCGCTTGACTAATTTTTTATTCTTTTTTCAATTTTTTCCTATACTTTTTTTTGGAGGAGAGACAGCTTCATCACCCCAAGAGCCTTCTGTGACCCTCCAGTTGAAGAGAACAAAAAAGTGAGCCAAGGCACCAGTGCCACAACCTCTGGCATGCTCTCCCAAATGCCGCCGGAAACGTTGCAAACTAGGGGTTAGCGTGGTTTGAATTGGTTTGATTTTACGGTAGAACCAAATCAACCTGAATGACCTCAGTTCCAAAATTTTTAATCTAACCTGAGAACTGAAAACTGAACAAAATCAGAACCATAGTTTTAGATTTTTCGGTTTATATTTTATATCTATAATGACACAAAAATTCAATAAAATTGTATCCATAACAAGTTTATAAAATATTTAACATAATATATAATCAAATTAGCATTTAAATACATATATTTAGACACATTCAAAAGAGTTTAACATAATGTTAACAAAATAGTTCTAAAGAGTTGTTTGTGAAGTATCTTTTATCTCAACCATTTTACATCTTTTTGGTAATTCCGACATTGGCACAACATTCAATATAGAAAGTTGAGTATCTAAGATCATATTTTTTAGTATCAAAACTTGAAATGTGTTGATATCATGAATTTACAATTCACATGACTCATAAATGAAAAAAAATATAAAGATTGTGTCATAGAGAGTAGTCTGGAGTAAAGAGATCGAAAGCAAAATGACTCAAAAGTAGTCGGTCTTGGAAGCAAAGTGATTTAAGTAAGGATAGAGAAATTTCGTGAATAATCCCACAACTTTCTTATTGTTTTAATTTGGGACATTAGTTTAAGGGTATAATATAAAAACACAAAATAACCATCATAATTCTTAAAAAAAACATATATATATGGATATATTAGTAATAGTATAATTTTTATTATATAATTAGATATATACCTCGAGTTTAGTTTTACCTCGGGTTGATTCCATATGGAACCAAAACCAATCAAAAAACCGTCAGTTCTCCTATATGTGGAACCAGCCTATGAACTATAATTTATTTTTACCCAACCCAACTCAATGAGGGTGATTCGGAATGAGTTTCGAGTTTGCTCAACCCATACTCATCCCCACCGCAAACACCTCATTGAAGAAGATGACAAAAAGGTAGGACATACTGTTTTAGTCACTCTAGTGTTTCGTTTTGAACAATTCAATCCCCAAAGTTACCCATCAAATTAAAAAAGTCAACAAGTCAACATTTTAATGTTCGTTAGTTGCCATATCAGATTTTCCGTAGGGTAGCTGGTGAGACATTCAAATTAGGATTAATAGGGCTAACGATTTTATAGTTTTAGGACTATTTTGACAAGTCAATGAGTTTCAGGACTAAGTTGGCAAAACATGTAAAGTTGTAGGACTAACCAATGTCTTTTCACATTTTCGAGTTACATCACTGAATCCATTTTAATGCATTCAACCAAGTAAGCACAACCTGGCTACCTCTTGAAGTTATAACATTTAAGGCCTTGCCTGCTAGAGGCCAGGAGGGTGAAGGAAAACCAGTTTATCTAATTTTTCATCTACATTCTGGGAAGACGTGTATAAAACCATAAAATCAAATATTTTCCTTCCAACCTCCAGACCAAGAAAAGAAATGCTCATAATAAGAAACGGATATTTCCCAAACCCAAAGGAATTACTTTAGGAGCTTGGTGTTCGACATTGTTGTCTACTTTTGTATCCTTCTTAGGGGGAAAAAGTAAAAGAAAACGAAGTGGAAAAATGAGTGCAGAGCAGAACTATGGCAAGAAATCAAATATGGACAGAATACCTGAAGCACACTCGCTTGAGATCCTTGGTTCCATCAGAGTGCCACCAGAGAAATATACGCGACAGAATCATACTTTTCAATCCACTCTCAATTTGATTGCCATTAGCAGCCAATAGAGAGCTCCCAGATTTCCTGCTATCCTCCCCATCTTGGTAAAGCATGTATTCGTTCCCATATGATTTGTCACAGTTACTTAGCTGAACTCCACCATTCGGTAGTCTTATGTCCAGATGGTCAATTTTCTCATTGGCTCCTGGTGTTTCCCTAAGGGAGTGAATAGAGGCCTGAGTTTCATTGAGAAGAACCTTGGGTGCAAATATAAATGAGCAACTGACAGAATTGGCTCTCACATGTTCCTCCATATTAGCGTCAGGATAGTAAAATCCAATGAGTTCCATGCCATTAGGCAAGTAAGCTAGCCTAATGCTTTCGGGGGTCGTAAATTTCAGGTGGCGGCCACTCAAGCATATCCTTAAGCTACAAAGAAATTAAGGACAACTATTTAAGCTTATATAACAAGGAGTGCAAATGAATTTGATACTGAAACACATAACAAATGTCTTCAGGGAACCTAGAAATCTAGAAAGATCAATGGTGAAGACTAGTACAAGCATACAATGTGCAAGTTTAGAAAGCACAAGAAAGCCACTGATAATAATTTCCCAAAATAATTGATAAAGCTTGCACAAGGGACATTGCTCCTGAGTGATAAGAATCATAATCCTTATTTAAAACAAGGAAGAGAACATGAAACCTTTTTCCCCTAGTAAATACACACCTTTAAACCGCATCAAAATAAGCAACAGAAAGAAAAAGGGCAAATAACGCTTACCAGAGCAGTTAGTGATTTGATAACATCCTTTGCACCTTTACACTTTGCAGATTCCTCTGCTGCCAGTGAAATTGCTTCCTGAGCTTGCCTTCTTGATTTCTCAGGCTCCAACTGAGTTCATATTGGTGTCTCAAGCTCTCAACTTATGTCATATTCACAAACATTAAAATCAGGCTGTTTGCACGAGATTAATAAAGTCAAAATCAGTGCCTAGAATTCCATTTCTCCCACAGTAACATCTAGAGAACCAAAAACAGGCATGGAAAAGCAAAAAAGAAGACTAATTACCTGTCTGTGCAGCCGGAAAAATTCCTGATTCAAAAGTTCATTTGTCTTCTTTAAACTTCCGTTAGCACCCTTACCCCATGTATAAACTTCATTCCTGGAAGTTAAACAACAACATGCACATGTGCCAGATTAAACTTCTTCCACGCATTCCCCAGCAAGCTTGTCTTCCACCAAACATGGCAGCTTCAAATCAGTCTATAGATTTGCAAGTTGACCATAAACAAAACTTTCCGTTGAAAAAACAAGTTCTGACGTTGTCAAATCAACTGTCAAGCAATGTCCACAAGACACTTCTATTTCTATAGATATTGCCAAACACAGAACAGTTACGCATGGAAAGAAAAAGCAGCCTCAAGAGCATACCGGAGTGGTTATAATATTAAATTAAAACTAAGATGAAATCTGACTGTACGTGCCTTTCCACTGAGAGGAACTTTTGTTAAATTAGAAGAGAAAGGTGATTGCACTGTTCAAGAATCAAACTGAATTGTTGTACAAAGAGCAAAAATTTGCAAACACCACTACGGATGATTTCATAGCATTTAACCACAAAAGTGTTTTTGAAACTATCGCTGATTGACGTCCAGAAAATAAAAAAACTAGGTGTCGGAATCGTTCTATATTAAGAGACTTTTGCAACAAGCTTGTTACTCGAGGAAACTGAGATTTAACGTTTCATGTACACTGTAAAGTACCATCAGCGCAACTATGTCACTTTGGCAGGCAAAACATTATGTTCTCAATAATCTCGTTTTCCATTTTGTTACTGGTGAGGTACCAACTTTCTGTCTCAGAACCAGAAAACCAGACTTGACCATTGATGACTGTTATCTGTTGGAGCACGTCTGAGATCAAGCTCCATCCAGGTCAAGCCAAGCTTCAATAGCAGCCTTATGCATAGAAAACAAACTACGATTAGAGTATTAGTTATATCAGAAAATCTAAATGGTCAAACATGTAGGCTTTCCCTTGTGACCACATACAAAAGCTGAGCTCCCTTCTTGAAGGAAATTATCATCTAAAATTTGTTAATTAAGGTTAATTCCTTCGTATGATCTACTGTATCAGGAAACAAGGCATGAGGACTGGTATGAGTTTTATATGAGGATAGAGGACGACCATAATGTACCAATCCTGTACTGGCAGTCATGAACGCGTACTTATAGATGACTCTGAAACAACTCTTGAGCGTAATAAAGCTAACATCATCTTGTTTCCATCAATTCTTAAGCACAAGATCGTGATCTATATCCCGAAATTACAAAGCTGTAACGATTACTTTATTCCCAACGTAAATGAACAGAATCACGCTAAAAACAAAATTTCGAATCTCCACTAAGTCCAAAAATTTTAAAAAGCATTTAGGCGACGCGGAGGAGGTTACTTGTTCGATGTCATGGCTGAAGAAGCCGACCCCCTCCTGCGCCACTTTTCGTCCTCCGATCTTCACAGCTTCTCCGCCTCCATTGCCGTTTTATACTCTTTTTCAGCTATGCTCACCTCCGTCCGCCAAGTTGCTCAGGTCCGATTGCTCTTCCCGTAGCCCAAGTTCATCTTCAATTCGGCTTGCTAACTCAGGAACCCATGTCTAATGGCCTAATCCTTCCATCGCAGGCCGAAGCTTAGCTATTTTGAGTCTGGGCTGCGCGATCGTCAAAGTCCAGGCAGCCTCACCCAAGCCGCCGCCAAGAGACATCCCCAGCTCGGCAGTTCCCCCTCGTTCTTGTTGTTTTGGGCAAAAAGGGCAAATTAGCTACTCATCTTTGCAAAATAGGCAAATCGGCCACCACTGTTTTTTTTTGTAGTTAGATTCATCATCAATGTTATCTTTTGGCGGAAATAGTCCACTCTCATGACGGTCTCCACGATAAATGATGATGTGGTAATTGTAGTCAACATGACAATCCTACATGGATGATGATGTGGCACATTTTGTCTTAACTTAGTCTTTAAACTTTTGTATACACTATAAATCCCCTCTAAACCTTGTTTCTTTTTTCTTCTATCATCTTCTTCTTCATTTTCCTCTCTCTCCCTCCAGCAAATCAACTCTATAATGGATATGAAACTTTCAATCAGCACTGAGGAGGGAAATGCATCCAATGGTAATAACAATTTTGCAGTTCCTAAAAATGAAGCTTCACGCAATCAAAAAGCAAAATGAATTATCAAGCCTTGAAAAGCTTATAGAAATTCCATTCTACAACATATCAGTATATATTCCATTAATTCCACCAAAACCAAAAATAAACATGAATCTTAATTCCATAGGAACAATACTAAGTTGGTCTATCTTAATTTTTCAAAAGATCTTTAACTTTAAAGTAATAAAGAGCTCAACTTTAGCATTAGCAAGCTTTTTTTTTTTTTTTACAACCATGGGCAAAAATGAATCCTAAAGTGAAAACAAAGGATAAAAATAGGAACATGAGTAGTCAATTCAACATAATTAGAGGTAGTACCTGTAAGGTAAAAACCCTTCTTTCTCGATAATTTCGACTAGATAAATGATATTATCGTTACACAAGAGAATGCTAAAGATTTGTCTTGATAATTATTGAAACTAAAATGTTGTTAATCTGATGAGTTAGTCCAAGAAACAAAACCAAGACACACCCTTCGGCATGAGTTTTAAGTACAGCTAATATTGAGGATCTAATTTTTGCCAATTGAAAAAAGGCATGGAGGAGGAGAAAAAGATTATTGTGCTTAGTTTTTTAGTTTAGGGATTAGTGTGCATAAGAGTGTATAGTTTATGGATGAATTGTGTAATTTACCATTACAATTAGTCATATCATCACCATATTTCATGGAATATTATATAAGATAATAGAATATTCTGGCCGTTAATTTTCCTAGTGCCTAATTTGTCCTGATTGCAAACATTAGTGACCACAATTCTTAAAAAGCTAAACTTGGATGACAAATCTAATTGAAAAAAATAGTGAGTGAACTGTGCAATAACACAAACATTGGCAGGCAATTCCCTTAAATGCCTTGTTTCGTGCTATATATGATTCTACTGAGATATTGAAATAAGAGTAAAAGTACAAAAAAAACTCATTATAGTTATGAGTCTAGACCAATTTGCTCATTATAGTTTTAAGTGGTGTCAAATTTCTCACTAAAGCCTTAATTCAAGCCCACAATACTAATGCCCAATCCAATTAAAATAAGAGAAAAACAAAATTTTGACCTCAAAATTTGATCTACCCCTTTATGCAGTGCCATCTACCATTGGTGGAAGGATTAATAACAAAAATTACTCTAATTAATTGATTGAACAGACGTGACTCAAGTGATATTGCTGGTGTCCATGTCCATGCTTTTGACTATTCGGCGTTGGCAAACAATGTTAGTGAAGTTGATGAACAAATTAGAGTAGTCAGAGTAAATCAAAATAAATCTGCCGGTTGTTATTCGATTCCATTTCTGATAAATTTCATGAAGGTTAAGAGGGAGGTGGATGGAATGGAGGAAGTGGGAATTGAGGAGGTGGATCAAGTGGAGGAAGTGCTAGGAATCAATGAATGATAGTCACATTATATTCCTATATATTTTACTCATTTTTGTGCTAAATTATTGTTGAATTTGCTAGATCTTAGTTGCATTTTATGTTTTGTAGGCTGCATTGTACATCTTGAGAGTTTGAGTAGCCACATACATAAATTTAAGGCACATTTGGATGAAGAAATAAAGAAGAAGGACAAAAGAAATGAATACAAAGAAAGCCTACGAAAAGGGGTTTATTACAAGCCAAATTTGGACCTTTTATTGAAAAATTCAGGCTTTGGTCAAAAAATGAAATTTGTAGCCTTTTTTTTTTCTTCCCATGGGTTCTTGAACTACTTTAATCGGACACTCGTAGCAAAAGTTATGCTCAAAATACTAAATGGTGCTGAAGTTGTCAAAACAGATAAAAAGTGCAATCACACTCTGAAGCTGGAAAATCAATCTAAAAGGTGGAAGTGTGACTGCACTTTATACAGACGTGAAAAAGGGGACCATTTCAGGACTTGGAAGCATTTATACATCAAGTTGACCATAATTCTCACCTACCTACCTTGTAATTGACTATTGACAAGGTCACATGGTTCACAGCTTCTTAGAGAAACATTAGAAGACTAAGATTAAGAGAAAGAAACATATCTTTCGAATTAAAGAATAGTGGAGCATAATCTTCATTATTCTCTCTTTTTTCATAGAGGAGACTACCATTGGAGAACTCACTTAGAAAAGGCTTAGAGTATTCAAGGAGACTTAAGGGATCAACTTCTACTAAGTTTACTTTAGTTCTTTATTTCCTTTTCCTTGGAGCTAGTCATGGAAGCTATTTCTTCTATTTTTATATTTTCTTTTAGTTTGAGAATAAAGTAGTTTCTTTTACACTTTCTATTAATGTAGCTACTTGATATTGTTATGCTAGTTGAATGAATGATTATTTGTCTTGGATTTTCCTTAAATGTTTGTTTACCCTCTTCATTGAGCTTGTTGTTGTGTTGATTGATTAAGGCCCCCTGGTCAATTGTATCTTAAATTCTACTTAAATCTTGGGAAAAATTAAGAACAATTAGAACTAAGAAAGGACTGTAGTGACCATAGGATTGTTGGGAGATTAGTCTATAATAGTAGGTGAATGTAAATTGAACTTGTAGTGCCTCTCTTAGGTTACGATAAGATGATAGTCTATTATAGTTCTATAGGATTTCAGAAACTAAACAAGCGTAGCAGAAGATAACCGAAACCCTCTAGGATTCAAGTGAAACGGAGTAAATCGGGTGTTTGAAAATTTCATACTTAGTTGGTCAAGATCTTTCGCCCAACAGTTAAGTCGAATCACAAAGACTTTAATAGTTAACGTGTTTAAGCTCTCTATGGTATTCACATGAGCCTCTCGTATCATCATGCCTCCACTACGTCCCCGGCAGATGCGTTTTCTCTTGCACCTGTAGTACTAGCTTGTGTCCTCCAATGAATGAAAAGAAAATAGTGCGGCTGCAACTTTTCAGAACCTTTCTAATTTTGTCCTTAATGAGGCTAGGGCAAGAGCTACAAAAATTCTCACTATATGATGTTTATATAGTGATGGTTAACTTTCAAGCATAATATGTTTACAAAATCTAATCCAATTAGGTTTAATTTCGGACTTCATTGATGGCTCAACCTTTAGGCCAATTATTAATCCAAAATTATTATGAAATTAAAACACAAACAATTTGACCCATGTACTTAAATAATCCAATTAGTTCTATGTGTGTGACCTAATAGGTCATATCACATTGGCAATTATCATAAATCACATTTATGATCATAAACAATGAGCGGTGTCTAGCAACACATCATTGTTACCCAAGTAACAAAATAGTCAGTGATTCGACTAAACCTTTATGATTATTATTCATATATGCTATTGTCTTTTTATCTAAGATATTAATACCAAACACGAGACATGGATTGTATTACTCTTATATAACCCTATCTATGGTTTCTTGATTCCCAAGTAAACTAACTTAAATTGATGACATTAATATTGTATATCAACTTATTTGAGCATGACTATACATTTTCTTAGTCTTACTCTATCAAGGGGCCTGAAGATATCACTTCTATTACATAGGAAGGACCAATCTTATTTTGATCATACAAAACCCTTTGCACAATATTTGACATACCCAATGACCTCCTTCATGTTCATTCAGTTACAAGCAACAAAGAGAATTATCAAAGTATATGACTCACATGTAGAAAACCTTGATGACTTTAGGTCAAAGAACTATATATACATGATCACTATGAGAAACACTTATGACATTCACATAACGATCCATGTTGCGTTCTCATGGTGGGTCGGTCCAGTACACAAGTTCTCCAATTTATACCCATATGTAGATTACATATCTCATATTAGTTTCCACATATACTAGTCTTTATGTGTTATTGCAACCCTCTCCACAATAATACTAGACTAGAGACATTTACGAATACTATTAGTCTATGGTTATAATTATACTTGATTATGTCACACAAAAACAAAAAAACAAACACAAGCACTAGATTAATGCCTCAACAAAATATTATAACTCAATGCGTAAAATATAATCATCTCATGACTAGCTTTTAGGCGCAACACTATCAGTTCAAGTTTGAGAAAGTGACCTTTAACTTGGGAAAGTGAGAACCCAATTAAATTATTTCACCAAAAAGTAGGAAAATCAAAACATTAGCCATAATTTTACTAGCTAACCAAGTTAAGTAGTGAAACCCATAGGAAATATGTTTTCATTACATTATAAAAAATTTAACATTGCATTGTTTATATTTACTCTTGTTTAGTAGTAGTTTAACTAACATAAATTTAGACCCTTTTATTTCTTAGTCAAGCAAATCATTCAAATTTTATTTGTCTAGCTAAAATTAGATCTCTAATTCGTGGTGATTGTTAAACAATACAAATCTATCTTTATGGAATTGACCCTTACTTACCATAGTATAAGTGACAGTCGTGCTTTTGCCGTTTAAGTTTGGAAGGTTTTAAAACTTGAGGTAGTTTGCATTAAAACATATATATATCACTTCAACCCTTACTCCATCGATAAAGCAGGTGGAGAGAAGCTGGGAATCAAGGAGACAGATGGAGTAGAGGATGTGCTTGGCGGTGGAGATAGGGGAGTTGGAAGATAGGGCGACGGAGGATAAAGATGGCCTAAATTCCTCAGAAAATCCTAAATGCCTCATAAGTCTTACATTTTTCCTAATTAGCATGTCGTTTTGTCGTTCATTTGCCACCCAATCGTTGTTCATTTACCCTACAATCGTTGTACATTTGCCAGGTAATAATATTCAGATGGAATATTCTAGCATTTATGGAAAGTTTCAATCATTAGTTATATCGGTGATGTAATTGGTCCCCAATTCAAAACTTTGCTACTTGATTTGGCACCAAACTTATACTTTAATGATGAACTTGACACCACTTAAAACTAAGATGAACAAATTGGTCCAAAGTCATAACCATGGTGAGTTTTTTGTACTTTTCCCCCGAAATAATGTTGCCCTTATGGATTTGCATTTACACGCCAAATGATATCTGGAGTTTCGTGCATCGTAGGTTTCCTTTTTGCTGCTAGTGCTGTGATAAATGAGATGGTTTAATTGCAGGGCACACATCACAAATCACAAATTATACTTATTTTCTAAAATGTGTGGGATAGTGGTTTGTCCAGTAAATATTACAAATCGTTGTTAATGAAAAGTATATAGTTTTTTTAAGGTTGGAAAAAGATAAAAAACTTTAGTGATTTATTTGTTAATAACAAAAATATCCATTATTTTAAAATACGTACAATATTATTTTTTGATAATAACTAATTAGGGTAAAATTTAATAAAGGTTTCTTAGCGTATTTTTTTTAGGTCCCAAAGGAGTATTCTGCCTTCAAATTGTCTCATTGAAGTACCTTACCTAATTATGTGCATCCCAATTAGTTGCTTTTCGTCCATTTCACTGTTAAAATAGATGGATTTTACTAATATGACATTAATTAACATTATAATAAATGTAAACTAATAATTTTCATTCTTAGACTTTTCCAATTAATTATTCTAAACCTTAATTTTAAATCTACTAATTACATACCTGGGTGATAACCCTAAACACTTGCCCTTCTTTAACAGAAGCCTCATCGTCCTATTAACATTACCATTGCCCTGGTTTTTCCTCTTCTCTTCTATCGCTCTCTACCTCGCTTGTGCCCTCCTTCTCCACATTTTCGTTTCTCTCTTGGCCTTTCTGAACATATTCACTGGGCACATTTGTAATTCGAATTCTCTCAGCCTTTTTGAACATCTTCATCAGGCACATTCGTGATTCGAATTCTTTCAGCCTTTTTGAACATATTCACCGGGCACACTTGTGATTCACAAAAGGAACCAAAACCAGTGGTGAATTAATTAGGCACATTCACAATTCAAATTTTCCAAATGAAACCTTCAACATGAATTCAGCATGGAAATTGAACCTTCAACACGAATCCAACCGATAATCAAGCATACAAATCCGATGGAGCAATCAATTCCATCAAAGTTAGGAGATGTCCTCAATGGCTGTCATCGATTTCACCAGATTTGACATCGTTTTCCAACATTGCTTCACTATCATTTCTTTGCAATTGGGTCATTTCTTTGGTCATTGATGACCATTTCTTGTAGTCTCCTCACTTGCTCAGCTCGCCTCTTTACGATTTAATTGTCTCCTCACCTTAACAATGACCAATAGAGAAACTAGGAAGAGAAACAAGAAAGGAACCAGGAAGAGAAACCAAGGCAGTGGTGTGCTGAAATGAGAACAATGGTGAGTTTTAAAAATTTGAGGGTTAAAATGATTGTTTGGAAAAATTTTAAGTACCAAAATTACAATTTTATATTTATTTTAATGTTAATTTATGTCACATCAGTAAAATCTGCCATTTTGATGGTGAAATAGACAGAAAATACTCAATTGATGCACGCAATATGATGTAGAGTACTTCAATAGCACAACCTTAAAATAGGGTATTTATTTGTGATAAATAAATAAATTAATGGACCCCCAATGAATGTTACCTTAACTAATTATTTTAATGATAAAAAGATATAACGTAAATAAAGCCCAGCTAAAAAGTAAAATAACATGAAATTTTAATTGATAATTTTTTAATTTTTATGGATATTTTCTTTAATATTAAATTTATCAAAATATATGCTCATTACAACGTGCAGGTAAAAAATTATCTCATCACATCTACACCTCACAAATAGAGCCGATCTTTCCCACCCGTGTAGGCCTAACAAGCGAAATCCACGAGCCCAAAGGGCCAACTTCAGGAAGTGGTTTTACGGCCCCTCCTTCCTTGGAGAATCCAGATATCAATCTCCTGTCCTGGCCTCTCGAGTCTCGACATTGAATTAGCGATGGTTTCTTCCTCGCTGAAACCCTAGTCGTTGATGGTTTCCTTCTCCCATTCACCTAGTTGAAGCTCGGAGCTTGTTATTAGGTAACAATTTGCTGCGAGAGTGAAGATTCATGATTTCTAGGTTTTGACCCAGAGCTCAAAATCAACGTAATTTTCTTTTCTTTCTTTTGTAATTGCCTTTTTCATTGATGTTATTTCTGTTTCAATCTGGTAAATTTGTTTAATTTTGAGCAGATATCCGAGTTGCATAGGCTAGTAAAGCTTGTTTAAACATGAAAATCAGGGACGTTCTTGATTTCGGTTTGTGCTGCCATGCCTAGTCCTTTAAATCCAACGAGTTGGGAATATGAAAGTTTACTTTGTTTCCATGAAAGAAAGAAATTAACGTAATTTGAACATACCTAGATAAAATATGAGAGTATGTATGAGTGTTATTGTTCCTGTTTTTCATTTCTATCACTGCACCTTCAATCAGTAATTAGTTTTGGCTCAATGGTGGAAAAGACCGTGAAATGAAAAGAATGTTGATTTAGTGATCGGAACGTCTAACGTCTACTTTCTACTTCTTGTTGTTTTTTTATTTTTTTTTATTTTGTGTGTGTGGTTGGGGGGTGGGGGGCTTGGGTGGCTGGGTCGGGTGGCTTAGTGAGGACTCGTTGGCAGATGGACTCTGAACTGATGCTATTGCTATCAAGATTATAACCTCACAGGTTATGAGGAAACTAAGTAAAAGGACAGGATTGATGGCGGGTTAGGGGCCTTAGGGCATTAAGAGTGGCACATTGAGGCTAGATTTTGGCATGGTGTGAAGGATTCTGACTTGGCTGAGGGTATTTCCTATCTAGTTGTAATGATGGGTAGGGATGCAGATCAATTGAGCGCCTTTTGAAATATTCAAGTTTTGATTTTTAGTGAACTGCTCAAGTTTGAGCTCAATTCTGTGATATATGAAAATGAAACAAATTCAAACCTGATGCAAAATATCCGTTTGGGACTTTATTGAACCATACTTTCAGATCTATGCAGCTTTTACAAATTATTGAGTACATACAATTACTTTTTTTTTTGGCCAATGCAAAGAATGCTTTATTAAAGACTCAAGGAGGGTCATACAATACCTCCAAATCAATAAGGGACTGATATTTACAAACTATAAGAAGCCTCCTGAGTTGGTAGTCACCATTCACCATCCTCATGGCACCCTGTTCTTTTCTCTTCTCTCATCACTGGCCCACATCCTTGCTAGTTGGGATGACCGGTAGCTCTTGTCCTCCTATCCTCAGCACCTTGGTGCTTATCTTGGCTTGCCAACCCCTTGCACCAACTCTACCTTATCCAGCTGTCCCACTGCACTTTGAAGGGAGCAAGGGTTGTGGTTCATTGCTGGGAATATATTTGAAACCACAGGTCAGAGGAAAATGGGGAATTTTTGTTTCCTGGAAGTCTCCATTCCTCTTATTCTGCTTTGCTCTAATTTTTTTAAGTGCTCAATTGTTTTTATAGTTGAAAGAGTTGTTTGTCTGTTGCCTTGGCTCCCATTATTTGAGTCAGTGAACGTATATTGTTTCTGAAGCATGTTGTTTTGCTACTCAATGGCACAATCAGCATGATATTTTCTTGTGATTAAAGAGGCGACTCATGGTGGGATGTGATCATTAAATTATGGCCAATACTTTTAGTCTTTTAGGCATTTTATCTTTGTGACAGTTTACTGCATGTTTGGTTTTCTGTTGCCTGATCAAGGCATTGCTTAAATTATTTGCTTAAATTGTTTTTCTTATGAAGCTGCAAAATCAAAATGTAGTGGTGATGTTTATTGATCTCTTTATTTATTTATTTTTTTCCTGGCATTATCAGTTTGTACTCGTGATTAAATTATGTGAAAGGATTAGGGTTGAGGTATAACTGATTCAGTTTGGTTTTTTGTCTGAGTGTTCTTCGATTCTATCATTCTATGTGAGCTTTTTCATTCTAGAATTATATAGTAGCATCCTTAAAGAATAAAAGAACTTCATGAAAAACAAAGAATATATTGCATGCCACTGTCTGTTATCCATGCGGTTGACACAATCATGGGAGTCCAAAGAGCTTTTGATTTTTAATGTCAATATCCCTGGAGTTAAAGAAAGTGTAGATGTGATTTGTCATTTGAATATGGACACTATATTAAATGGCTGGAGGACGTGTAGTTTAAAATTTCATACCCATATAGTTTTATGTAGGATATTCTTTTAGTAACTTGATGACTTGATCTCTCTGGCCGGCACACACAAACACAGACACTAGTTTGCTAATGTGATATGCATGTTTTTCTGATAGCTTGATTTAATTCTGTAAACGAATTGGAGTTTAAACTAAGTGTTGATCATCAAAATTGTTAGCATTTCCATGCAGTTGGACTTGGGTGTTTATAGAACATTGAATAGAAGAAGGAAGGGAAAAGAAGCACCAGCACAGGATCCCATGCTTCGGGAAAAGCAAAATCCCTGAATAGAATAGCACATAGTACCTGGGTCCTTTTTTTCATCATATATTTGTTGTAATGGCAGGAAGGGAGGTTCGTGAGTACACTAATCTCAGCGACCCAAAAGGTAAACATTCTGTTTCACTAGCTTTAACATTTTGATCTATTTCAGTGGTTTATGATTCATCCAAATTTCCCCATTTTTGTTGGCAGATAAGAAATGGGGAAAAGGGAAGGATAAGATAGATGATGAAGACATTACTTTCCAGCGTATGGTTGCTAAGGTTAGCGCGTCGCCGCTCCTATCCTTTCTTTCTATTGACTTTGCTACAAATTATATTACCCTCTGTTCAGTTAATATCGGTTTTGTCTTTATTATCTATGTGTTGGTTCTGGTGACTTATTGTTATTTTTGTAAATCCTTCAAGTGATTGTTCTGATAACATGCCCTGGCAGGGAATTTGGCTTCTCTGATTGGGGCTTGATGCCACTAGATGCAAGAAGTTGCTGGTGAACGTGGTGGCTATCTTCATGGTCGAGGCGGTACCTACCTTTGTCCTCTCTCTCTCTCTCTGCTATTTCTTTGTCTTATTATATATCTATTTTGTTTCTTTTTTTAAATGTTGCAATAGTTTATAAAGGTTTGCTTCTGCAGCCCTGGACAGTGATGACTTACTTTACCTGAAGGAGCAGATGGAAGCAGAGGAGGATGCAGAGCGCCTCCTTCGCCGCACCGAAAAGCGGGCATTTGCTGCTTTTAAGATATCCTTCATGCCAAAGTTACAACAGCACAAATTTTTTTACACTATTTGCTTCAATTACAGTATTGATTGGTCTTGCTTGCATTTACTGAATCATCTGTTGATATTTATTGCTTTCTGCTAGGCTGTAGCTCAGGAGTAGGAAATTATAGAATCTTATAGTCCGATTGTGTAATGGTTCCTAAATCTTGTCATGAAATTCTGGTCTCCAGCATTTGATGTCTGGCTAGGTTGTGCTCATGTTCTTTGGTTCTATTGGCCCTTCAACTTTAACTAACCACATCTGATATAGTTCTACATTTTTTCTTTGCTCTTGGCTTTGTCTCTCATTCTGTTTGCAAGTACCTCAAGGAAAAGAAGTTTAGATTATGAACATAACGAGGCATATGATTGCCCTACTTTCTGAATTCTATATGTTTGGTTGACTTCACGTTGTCTGGTGATGAAGATTCATATTCCTTACTCTGAAAAAATTGCAGCTTTTTATCTCTCTGTATCTCCATCATGCGCTTTCTTATCTTGTTCTCACGGCATTTGAGTATTTTGTTTCTTAACCATGTGATACAAAGCTGCCAGTTTAGCAGATTCATCACCTGCATCAGTTCCCTTGGCTCTTCGTGTGGAGCCAAAGCCAAAGAGTGGAATCAGGTACCTGCACAGCTACGCTAAACCCTGTAGTCATACAAACTGACCACTTCTGATGCATCCTCAATGCTCATGCATCATTATATGATAGAAACAGCTGTGTTTTAGTTTGTATGATTGCTGTGTCTTCTTGTAGGCAGCAAGATCTGCTGAAAAAGGTCGTGGAAGTGAAAGCAAAAAAAGCACGATTTTCAAGCCCAGCAAATGGGAACCAATCTACTTCAATTTCAAGTGATCCCAACCTGGAGAAGGGCCTGCCCACTGAGAAGTCGAAAGAAGGGAAGAAAGAACCCTCTGTAAATGCGTCACATAAGACGGAAGATGTGCAGAACACACAAAAAGATGCTAAAAGCCTGCTAGGTCTAGCATATGGTAGTTCTGATGAGGATGAGTGATTGTTTGGCTGAGGGAATAGTGTTCTCCAAGAGGTTGTGTTTCTTACTGACCGTTGTTGTTTTCTCCGGTTACAATGTTTCTAAAGGTTTGATCTTGACATCACATGTGTTGTCTTCAGACAATAAACTTGCTTGACATTCGAATTGGAGTCCATGAAAATGGACTTTAGGCTTAGCCTTTTAGGCCCTTCTCCTCAGCCGGGCTGAGGTCCAGGAGGCAAAATATGAACAAATCTAGAAAAGATGAAAAAGGGCAGTCTGATAATAGTTCTCTCCTGAAAATGCAAGTGAATCTTTTTCCTATATGGTACTTGGCACCATATTCGTAGTTCTGGAGGACCTCTAATCGTGGTAGCAAAATTCATTCTTCTCGCTCTTTTTTAGTGCAATGAACCTCCACGAAGGAAGGAAAATGTTTGGATGTTGAGGAACCCCACAGAATTTCGGATGGTTTATTAACTGATGGATACCAATTCGACAAAAGAATGGCCGGTGCGGTGAGGGCTGTACTGACTTCAACATACGACTGGAGTTGGAGGGGATATATCACAAATAAAGTCGTGCTTTAGGTGCTTATCTCGACTTCTGACCTATAATAATCAATAGGAGCATTATTTTCCGAACATTTATTGAATGGTTTAAAATCAAGTATGTCCAATATAGAATTCATTATCCATGTAAAGTCCCTTGTTACAAAAACGATTAGAATTATTAAAGTATCCTGTACCTTTTATGCTTTTTTCTTTATTTTTTGGTCAGAGAAGATATTCTATACCCACTAATTGTTTTACGTTTTAAGGAATATTTTTTTATGTTTTTTCTTTATTTTTTTTGGCCAAATAAGATATTTTATACTCACAAATTGTTTTTAGGTTTTAATTAATATTTTTATACTACACATAATCAAAAGTACAATTCATTTATGATAACCCAAGTTTAAAATGGATTAACGGAATATCCGCCCATAACATAAGTTATCCTTTTTAAAAAGAATAAGAACTTCTGAAACTTCAACTTGAAGTCATATATATATACTCATATTAGAAATCGGACAAACTTTCAATGTGAAATATAAGATGTTATGATTTCAAGTTCAGAGATTGATCACCCAGGACTTACTATTTTAAAAAAGAATAGCACATGGGAGATATGCAGTTGTTCTGTGTACTGATTATCGACTTGGCTCGTCACAGTAGAATGAATGATTTGATTGGAAGTTGAAACCCGAAAGACCGGTGCCTATGACTGCCGAAGAAGCCGTTTCCTGTTATTCCTTAGTGCGCTCTCATTTCTACCTTCCTCCCGCACATTTCTCTCATATCTACGTTCTTCACAATTTCATCGGAAACGAAAATGGTGGAGGTAGAGAGATCGATTGGGATCTTGCCAGAGGACTTTGATCCGACAGCCAAGCTGGCCGAACCTCTGCCCCCTGTCGTTGAGGCCACCAATGACGTTTAGGATGCGAAAGCGAAGAGCAACAGGGAGATCGTTCTTGGACGGAACGTGCACACCTCGTGCCTGGCCGTGACGGAGCCTGAGGCCAACCGCGACTTCACCGGCGACAAGGGCGCCTACATGGCTAGGGTCTTGGCTCGCTACAGGAAAACTCTCGTGGAGCGCACCTAACATCATTTAGGTTCGGATTAGTCCTCAAATTTCGGTTTGTATACACGTTATTGTTAGGTGGAGAAAGAAAGTATATCCTTAATGGACTCTTGTTACGGCCAAAGATTGTGTCTTTAATGGGAGTCATTGCGTTTCTTTTATCTATATCAACTTGCTGAATGATATGTTAAATTTACGACATCGCAAGGTTAACCAAGACAATAGAGATAACGAACGAAAATTTCTGAACATAGCTGGGAGCCTGAAAATTGCTTTGTGGTTTTCGGGTATGTTTCGTATTTTATTAGTATAATGAAACCTGGTTAATCCTATGAAACCAATGTTGTGCCGGTTAAGACAAAGTGCAATTGATATCGGTTTTTCCTCTTCACAATGCAGGGTACCCTTACAATCTAGACTTCGATTATGGTGCACTAGCGCAGCTGCAGCATTTCTCCATAAACAATCTCGGGGATCCCTTCATTGAGAGCAACTATGGAGTTCATTCGAGGCAGTTTGAAGTTGGTGTACTGGATTGGTTTGCCCGTTTATGCGAAATAGAGAAGAACGAGTACTGAGGCTACATTACAAATTGTGGTACTGAGGGAAATCTGCACGGGATTCTATGTCTCGTCTTTAATTCACTTAAAATGAACATACCATGGATTTTCTTTGCCGATTATGAACAAACCTATCATTTAATTTCTTTGCTTTGAGTACAATATGTCTCGTCTTTAATTCACTTAAAATGAACGTACCGTTGATTTTCTTGTTAGAGTTCCATGTTGTATTGCTTTCTTCAATGGTTATGCTGCCTTGAAAGGTTCTTATAGTGCTCCGGTTTCAAGTAACTCGTATACAAAAAACTTAAAACATAAGTTACTGTTCTGATGTTAATGTCGTTCTCAATAGGCAGCAAAAGTGACTTTCAGGAAGCCCATCGGAAGTGTTAGTGTCCCAGGTCACAAGTTTGTGGGATGTCCAATGCCTTGTGGTGTTCAGATCACACGTATGGAACATGTTAATATTCTGTCAAACAATGTTGAATACCTTGCTTCAAGAGATGCAACTATCCATCATGGGAAGCAGGAATGGTCATGCTCCTATTTTCCTTTGGTACACCCTCAATAGAAAAGGCTACAAGGGATTCCAGAAGAGGTTCAAAAGTGTCTTAGATGTGCTCACTACTTGAAGGAGCATCTCCGTGAAGCTGGTACTAGTGCCATGTTAAATGAACTCAGCAGCACAGTTGTTTTTGAGCGGCCTCACAATGAGGAGTTTGTTCGCAGATGGCAACTAGCTTTTGAAGGAAATATTGCACATGTGGTGGTGATGCCAAATGTGAGCACTGATAAGCTGGATAATTTCTTGAATGAATTAGTTGAGGAACGATCTACTTGGTATCAGGATGGAAATGTTCAGTCTTCTTGTATTGCAGCAGATATAGGGAAACAGAATTGTGCTTGTGCTCTGCACAAGTCATGAGTACCTCTGTTATTGAGATTTGTTTCTCACTCTATGTAGCTTTGATGGGATGGTATTGTTGGCCAAGCATTTTTACAGATGCCTATGTTATCTTCCCACACTTCATCATTTGTTACTTTCATTACACATTATGTTGTTTGTTTGCCTGTGCACACACGTGTGCTGTTGTTCCTGCTCTGTATCCTACTCACAAATCTGAGCTTGAGCTGGAAAGCATTAACTACAAAGAAGCTAAGCACAAAAAGATCTTGACAAGCATGCCCCATGAGAAATTGGTTGGTATTTCCTGTTGCTTTAAATGGAAAACATAACCAAAAATCTGATCTATGTTCCAATTTTCCTCTGAGGAGATGCAAAGCTTTTGGCTCTGAAATCTTCAATGCTGAAGCTGAAGCCTAAGATTGTTTTCTCTTTCTGCGGATCTGCTTGAAGAAACCTGCATTATCTATAGTTGCTTCTTGATGGTAAGGAATTAGGAAGTTGTATCAATAACGTGGTGATTCTTATTAACTAAATTGCCTTTCCTCAGTTAATTGAATACCTTTTCCATCTTGTTATGGTTCTAGTTTTTCTTAGTAGTGCTGAAACTGGACTCGTGTATTGCTGGTTTCTCGTCATGATTTGTGTGAAGGTTCTCGAACTCACAGAATCAGTGTGTTAGGGCATGAACTTTTGCATTGAAGAATCTTATTTGAGAAGTGATCTTTCAGAGTGTACTGATAAAACAGACAAATATCCAAAACAAACCCAAAATTCTAACATAGTAAATTGGTGCTACATAACTTGTTTCTCCTGTATTGCTTCATTGCACTCCTATTGCTTAATGTTTCAGCGTTGATTTTCACTTAGATCTGTCTGCCATATTTCTCATAAGAGATACTTCACAGTGGCTCAACCGCAATAGGGTACTTGTTCTTTGGCATGCGGATCAGTGTTGGTTGCACTGAAGCATCGGTTTCCAGAGGTCTCCACCTGTGACAAGATGATCATGTTAGAAATGTGTGTTAATGTCCTTTGCTGAGGAAATGAGGTGCTTGTATTTCGCCTCTTCCTAAGTTATCTCAGAATCAGATATTTTTTTGCAAGTTTCCGTTAGCATCCATCACTAACAACCATGCTTGTATTCCCTAGATCCTGTGGATCGCTTACTTGTATCTGCAGACCAGGTGATGGATGAAAATGGAGATTTCTATTTTGGCCAGGTTGATTCCTGGGCACATTCGCGGTCCACTGCCAAATCCAAGAAAGCTGAAAGGCTTTATGGGCGCCTATATTGACAACAAATTTTCAGAATTTAAGTTGAGAGAGAAAAAACTGAAAAATGAGCAATAAAAGCTGCTTATTTGATGTTTATGAGCTTACATCAAACCTAGAAGGGTTAAACTTTTCAGGATCAGGATATATTTGAGGGTCGTGGTGTATGGAAACAACATCCAAGTTTACAGACCAGCCTTTGCTAATCTGATAACCTGTAAAATTTAGCACCAGGTAGTCAGTTTCTGCAGATTATGTTAGAAGTTCCAATCAATTCATATCGTTATACCATCAATCTCAAAATCCTGAGCAGCCTTTCTTGAAAACCAAGGAATTACGGTAGCTCTTCGAAGAGTTTCACTAACAACCTGAAATACAAATGTAGGTCCACAATAAACATTCCAAGTTAGTCCTGTCTTAGCAAATAATACTATTGCTGTATTACTTGACCTCACTTTAGCTGTGTAGGGCATGCTGTTGATATTGGACCAGGAAAGGCTTGCTCCATCGTTTGTATTTTCTTGAAGCACAAGGTGCTCATCCTGCAAAAAATCAGAAGATATCAGTTCAACTGATGAAGCAGCAAATAAGCTGAAGGGCATGCATAGCATCCATGTCTTATTACCCGAAGTTGATGCAGAACTGCAGGATTTTCTCCAAGGAATTTCATGAGCCAAGTAAGGGCAGCAGTCGTGGTGTCGTGACCTGCAACTAGTAGAGTCAAGATGTTATCCTTCAACTGCTCATCAGTGAGTTTGTCTTCGTTTCCTCCTCCTCCTGTTGCATTACCAGCCTTGCTATGTTTTATTATCAGGGATTCCAAGAAGTCTTGGTGAGACTCTTCCCCCTTTCTCCTCCTGGCTATTATGGAGTCTATCATGGCATGCATTCGATCCCGGGCCTGGTCAGGCAGAATATTGCTGCGTCAGAAACAAGCATTCAGGCTGGCGCTCATGTGTTAACCAATTCATTTACCTTGATACCACAGTAGAAAGCTGTCCCCGGGATCTTGAAGGGCATGGAAGCAAAACAGGAAGAAATGAGTTTGAAATTGGCCCGGAACTTTTCCTGTTCGTCCCCACTAGGCTCGAGGCTCATTATGATGTGGCCAATCACCTTCAGAGTGAACTGCAAAATTTGAAAATATTTCAGGTAACTTTGTCCACGTTCTATGTTACCTTCTTGATACAATCGAAACTTAACTGAAGAAGCTTCTTCAAGAGCCAAAACGTTTTTCCCGTTCCATTTATCTAATGTTTCAATCGCCAGGTTGTTGATGAACTGAAAGTGAGTTTTGAGGCCATCGAGAGAGAGGGGCTCAGCTATCAGTCTTCTTAGCCTCTTGTGAACTTCCCCATTCGATTGAAGTAAGCTGGTTGTACCGAGCACCTGTTGCCCTGTATAGAACAGATTCAAGCTCACCATCCCATCTTTGCCTGTCAAGAGAATTCTGCTTGCTTCTCTGCCCGTCATGAAAACCGTAAATCTCCCCAAAACGTAGGTCTTGAACACCTTGCCATACCTGGAAGAAACTGAACTCCAGTTAAGAAACACCTATATCAGTCACTTACCTTTTAGAATCTGATCCGATCAGTGGTCACCTCCGCTGCCTCGTCTTCATGAAGCTGTATATTCCGGATGGACTCGAAAAGTCTGATATGAAAGATAGGCTTTCGCCGATGATTGGCCAACCCAAGCTGCCGGGAATTCGTTCCATAGCCTTGGGAGAAGCATTTGACTGCAGCAAGTAGAACGCTGAGAGGAAGAACAAGGACACGAGTGCCGGAATGAGTAAGATGGTGAGCTCCATTTCCAGACTGTGATCTGAATCAAGGAAAAGCTGGTTGCACTTATCATCTAATGAAGGAGAACATCATGTCTTTGGTTTCATCGTTAGTTTTGGCTTATGGACATGGAGAAGACTTTGTATCACTCGCCGCCTTCCTATTTCCAGGTATACAACTTCGCTTTGTGCCAGAAAAAACGATTTATTATAACCGTCGGTTTATCAGTTTATGATATTGTTTTGTTAGCGTTATGGTTACAAAATCATTTGCCGGCCCAGGGCTTTCTTTTTCATGCTTTGCGAAGCAAGCACACAGTCGAGGTACATTTTTATATTGAGATCAGGGCAATCAATGTGGAGTAGTAAATCCCGATTCAGGCACTTTCTTCGATAAAAAATGATGCATATATACCGAAGAGAAGAAATGTTCGATTATCAAGTTTTTGCTAATTTTTTCTACTTTTCCACAAGGCAGCTCTCAAAGGAAATTTGATGCTTTAAAACGAGTAGATCGTGTTTGGTGCTTAAATTATACATTGCAAGGCATGTATCCTGTATAAGCATTTTATTTGTGATTCAATCACTTAAATTGCAATATAGAATCATGTACGAAAAAGGGGTAAATTTGCCGTATACTCATGGACCAATTTTACAGCGCTTATTTTTTTCGGTGCAAATATGCCCACTACTATAGGCTTTGGGGATGCATTTGTCAACAAAAGTTAAATTACCAATGTGGTAACTGGTAAGTGTAGGAATCAGGAAAATTGTCATTTTTTTTAATCCTAATACTTAGTTGCCTAGAACCATAGTCCCAAAAGTCTTTAAGCTTCTCATTCTCATCACTATCATCACTCTTCACCATGTTCAACACAGTAAATAACACAATCCCAGATCTGCTACTTGTTTGTCGTTATGTTGCTTCACCTAGATCTATGCCACCAATTTTAAGATTCACCACTTACCAATGATGCCAATCAAAAGAAGAAAAGTGTCAATAAGGTTGAGCTGACACTTGGTAATGAAGAGGCAATGTTAGGGTGGCTAGGGGTTGAGAGAAAATTTCAAGGGCTAGGTTCCAAATTTTGCTATATATATCAATTTGGTAAACCTTGACGTTGAGCTACTGTGGTAGTGACATAACACAGAATATCCTGACATTAGATGAAATATTCCTACTATTAAATCACCTAGTGTTTATTTTGCTCTCATTCTGTAACTTAAGATGACAATCTACTCTTATGCTATAACATTAGTAGCAGTTTTGCACCAAATAAAATAACAGTGGTAAATTTGCTTTGATTGGCAAATATGACCAACAAATTTGACACTTTTCCAATTATGTTACAACTTAGCTTAGGCTTAAAACTAAATTTAAAATTGTAGTTGCGTGAAAAGAGCAAATTTTGCACCGAAGTTTTGAGTGGCCTAAAAAGTAAAAACCATGCCCACGTTTCGAACCAAAAGCAATATTACCATCATTGTTTTGAATATGGGTGAATTTACCAAAAAATGTAACTCACGTACAAAATGTTCTGTTGATATATTCTAGATTTTACAGGGCGTAATTCTACACTTAGCCCTTAAACTCACTTAATTCCCTCAATTTCAATTTCAATTTCTTCACACCATCATGCCCCTACCTCCTCACCCAAAAACGCTAGAGGGGGCGACAAAATTAGAGTAAAAATCAACAGTAACTCACTTTCACTGTTGGCATTCTACCTAAATCTCGACTCAATATCAAACACTACCAATATTGCCTCCGCTACACATAACCTTTCCCTCACCAACATCTTGTGGTTACAGTTCATGCCTTCAAATAGATTGATTTCAATAATTTGCGGGATAAATGGCCTTTACCGAGGTATGGAGGGAGGCATCGTGCACTGCTAGCAACGGCTTTGAGCAATTCCTCTTTGAGGGCAAAAGGACTGCCGACTGCCTCAACCACCAATACTCCGTCTCTTGCATTTGTCATCAATGGTTTGTTATACTAGTGACTGTGCCCATGAGATCAGCCAAGAGCTCAAGATTGGGCTCTAGTAGATAACATTCTCCATGGACTTCGACAGGAATCGGCCGATAGGTAGTCAAATGCTGAAGATTATTCACTCTCTGGCCATATTGTGTTTAGTTCATTTCTCTGTCTCTTCAACTCATATGACCCATCCTAAAATTTGACCTAATTGATTGGAATTCAATGAGCTTAATAGCCTTCTTACTGATATGAAAATTTCAAGGTCTTATTTGTCCAGGTTGTCTAAGTTCAAGGACTAAAAATGGATTATGTCTAGCCCCTCGACAATCGAGTGATAAGTTTGTAGTGACAAAGTGATGCCAGTATGACATTTAGGCCGCTTAAAACTTCAGTGTAAAATTTGCTCTTTTCATGTAACTATAGTGATAAATTTGGTATTTAAGCCACTTGGCTTTTAAGGTTAATCTACATTCAATGATGGTATTCTTAATTAGAAGAACTTAAAAAAATTGAAAATATATATATAAAAAAAACATGTGCAAATAGTTAAAAGCAAATAAAAATAAACAGTAGATGGTAAGAAATAACTTTAAAATATTATTTAAAATAAAAATATATAAAAATACATAATGTCATTTAAAAAATTCAATTTATTAAAAAATTATGCCAAAGAGAAAACTTAAGCAAAAACTAAAAGTTACTGTCTCTAAGTGTAATTAACATGAATAACTTATCAAACCACAACACCAAACTCAATCAGCATAACTATATATCAATTAGTATCTTTTATCATAGTCCAGTGATTGAATTTGCAACATGGAAAGTCATTGGTGACATGCATACCCAAGTACCCATCAAGCGCTGTCCCTAGTAAGGAAGTCCAAATTTGGATGACGTGATGCAAGGAGAGGCGTCTGAGCAAGGAAAATTTAATAAGAATGTAAAAATTATATTTTCAATGGATTATCATTCCTATATAATATTAGATTTCAAATGAAATTGAAGCTAAGAATAACAGATGTAAGAATAAAACTAGATCATTTTGGATTAAGTTGATTTAAGCTGAAATGAATTATTTGTTATTTTAAGTTCTTGATAAAAAAAAAAATTCAAGACCAGTTTCAATGGCCACATCTCGTGTTTCCCACGTTTATCGTCCAATATTGATGTCGTCGGTGAGGACAAAATGGGATGTGGAGGCACTTGCTCTGCTTAGGTTGGTTCTCCTGACGCCTTTCATTGCTTCATGTCATCGGAATTTGGACTTTCATACTAGGTCTAAGATCGTAGCCCTAGATGACTACTTGGGTATACATGTCACCGGTGACTTTCCTTGTCCATCGTCTCAAATCCTACCAACCCCTTGATCACTGGACTTTGATAAAAGTTGATTGATATATAGTTATGTTGATTGAGTCACCTAGACTCCATTACTTGGTAGTGCAGGTGATTAGAACAGCAATGGCTAATTAATACCATATTCGTGTGGGTTTGCCGAAAGGCAATCCACTTAATTTGCAATCGGCCTTCCAAGGAAGGCGATCGAGGGGTTTAAGCTGTTGGTTTGGTAATCTTGCAGAGATATGGGGGATTGATGTTCATTTAACATGCTCTCTTTTACCATCTATCACACGAAGCATAATGTTAAGTTCAAATCATGTCATCAAATGTTCTGGATTTAATTTTGATTACCCAAAAAAAAAAAAAAACCATGCACATACATATTGTATGTACAAGACATTGTACAAACTTCTTATGGTGCCCAAGTATTAAGATTACTGCATGAAAACTAGCCCCTCCGCTGCAAGTCCATGAACTGGAGCTGAGGACTTTCATTTAGGATCTGGTTATTCAAGGATGGTTCAGGCATCAGTACCTGCTTCGTTGTTTCAGTTGTTGGTTCTGATCATCTCCAACTTAAAACAAGGGTGGTGGTGCAGGAAGAAATTGAGGAGCAAGTCCGTCATTGAAAGGGTTTCCATTCATAGGTGAAACTTGGGCTGCTGCTGTCTTAAGCCGCTGCAATTCTTCCCTCAGGGCTTCATTCAATGCTGTGAGGCATACAAGTACATAAGCCACAATACCCATGCCCTTAAACTTGATTGCTAATTAGGAGAGAAATGATTGTATCATGGACACTACCAAAACTGAAATTTTGGGAAACCTGACACAAGAGAGAGAGAGGGAGAGAGAGAGAGAGAGATATGAACCATCTTTAAGTTTTGCTTCTTGCTCTATGGCTTGCAATCGTAGTTTAAGTTCTTTATTCTCAGTGCTCAATCCAGAAGAGTCTCTCTGCATCACAGGAAACAATATCCTATAAGGAATGTACCTCGGCTCGTAAAAATGTGAGCCACTTGCTTACAGTAGTTAAACCATATGCAATAGGAGAAGGCCAGAGGAATACTGGCAAGTTGGAACTACATTAACACCGAGGCAGGCACATTAGATGATGGAGAAGCTTAAAAATATCCACAGAGAAATTTATGGAGTACAATAACTGCAAAGCTAGTGCACTTCTCCACCAAATTTAAGTTTTGGAAAGCCAAATGATCAATGGTAGAAACCACTTTCTTTATTAAGCCTGCACAAGATGTTCTTTGAAATATAACCATACTTTCTGTCAAAAGAAAAGGTGGGAACAAACACACAAAATTGAAACTTAAGAAAAAAAAAAACAAAGACAGAAAGAAAGAAAGAAGGAAACAAAACAAAGAACGGAAGACAATGTTATACATCAAAACAGCACCAACGCTTGGCGGTCCCATGCTTTGAACTTCGTCATTCAAAGAAATCCAAATCCATTGAATCAAAGATAGTTAGTATCAGATTAGCAAAGTCCCTAACTTATCAAACAGATTTCCAATACAGAAACTCATGGGGAAAAGCAAGTAAGACACTTAACCACAAATGACCAGGGACACAGAAAAAAAAAACGCACCTGTAGCAATGTTACTTGAGCTGAGAGATTGGTAGCTTCTGTCTGAAGTGTCTGCACCTTCCTTTCTAACTCATTTGTGTACCGTATCTTCCTTTCCTTTGAACGCGCAGCTGATTGCCTATTCGCTAGAATCCTACAGAACCCAAGAAAATTTTCAACAGCAAGAGAAACAATTCCTTGGCCGATCCAAACAAGCAATGAAACACACTCATTTTCCTTTATCTCTTTCTTTTTGTTGTCTTCTTCCCCTTCAACCCATTGTCAATTCAAAGGCAGCTACCTAAATAAGAACATAGTTCACTACTAAAATCATTTGGTCTACATCATCGACTGATCCCGGTATACAAACTTGTTTGATCCAATAGCACCACATATGAAGACTGACGTAAGCAGTAGACTAGTTCAGAATATGACCTTTCAAAATAAAATGAAAAGAAGCAACTGAAAAGTTTCAAAGGCTCCGGCAAGAGAGAAAATCACATATACTAAAACCATCGAGGATACAATCGGGAAAGAAAATGGAAAGGAAGTCAGGTTAGCAGAAACACGAGTACCTCTTCGCTCTTTTGGGATCAATTAAAGCAAGCTCCGCGAGCCTATCAGCACCTATGGCCTTCTTAGCCCCGTCAATACCCATAGCACAGTCGAGTTCGAACGACGCCGTAACCGACCCATCCGTGGAATTACAGTGCCTGTGATGAACCGTCCTCCCTCCTGCCGAGGACACCGCCTTTCCGATGGATTTGTCTTCCGCGATGTCGAAGACGCCATCGCAAAGGTCAGAGTCGACGGAGAGGCTCCGGCGGTGGGAAGGGCTAGGCGGGGGGCCCCATGCACCGTTGGACGAGTCATCGGAGTACTGATCGCGAGGGGGGTCGAGGGCGGAGAGGTCAAGGTCAGAGGGGTCGAAGAGGAGTAGGTCGTCGAGGCGGAAGGCTGTGTCGGAGTGGGCCCGGCGGTGCAGGGGGCCGCTGGCGTTAGAGGGCATCTTGTCGATCTCTCTGAGCAGCCTTTGCTCCATTTTGATTCTGTTGAAGGTGGAGTTGGTGGTGAATGGTTCAGTGGTTCTACTTCTAGTCCCATCGTCGTCAAAGCGCACTTGAAATCTCCACTCAACAATGGTTGATGAGAAGGCGTCAACGAGCAATGCCTGCGAGTTTGATGACAAAAATCTTATCTGCGGGATGCCGCTGTGAAAAAAATTATTTTTTATTCAGAGAAAGAAAAACCCGATAATTTAAAATATCTCTTAACAGTTAAAAATATTTTCTCTATAAAAAAAAAATGAAAAATTGTTTTTATTTAAAAATAATGAAATATTTTTTTTAGAAAGATTTTAATTTCTAATTTATTTTAATATCTTTATTTAAACTCTCACTACATAAAATATAATAATTTTTTTTAATTTTCATTTAAACTTTCACTACACAAAACCTAAAAAAAGAATATTTTATTTTTTAATTCTTATTTAAACTCTCTCTGTACAAAATTTAAAAAATTTTTTTTTTATTTTAATTTTATGGGCAAAATTGAAAAAAATAACACAAATTAGATATACCTTAATCTCCGTATGTAGAAAAATGTTTCAATGATTATAGGATGAAATAAGTATCATATAGGCTAAAATTATTGGGAAATAAATATCATAAAATTTAAATTAATATTTCAGAAGCTACTATTAGACAATGTAAAAAAGGCAGAGGACAAAGTATATATTTCTAAAATAGTAAGGGAAAAGCGTAAAATCATCTAATCCTTCAGGTAAAATTATAATTAACCCTGTAGGAAATCTACCACATTTCCTCAACCTTTTTTTACTTTGTCAGATTATAATTTTTGAAATTTTAATTAAACCATCTAGTAATTCTATTTTAATAATTTAAAGTTGTTTAATTCTTATTTACATCATATTGATATTCAAAAATATTATTTTCCATTTGCATAAAGTAAAAAAATAATTTTAAATGTTAATTAACTGTTAAAAAAAATTGAAATTGCGAGCACACGATTACTATATATGTTAAATTAGGATTTCATATATTACTGTTAACAATGAAAAAAAAAAAAAGAGAGAAAGGAAATCTACCATATTTCCTCAACCTTTTTATACTTTGTTAGATTATAATTTCTGAAACTTTAATTAAATCATCTAGTAATTATATTTTAGTAATTTAAAGTTGTCTAGTACTTTTTTACATCTTATTGATATTTAAAAATATTATCTTATATTTACATAAAGAAAAAAATTAATACTTTTAAATATCAATTAACTGTTAAAAAAAAAGACAAATTGAAATTGCTAGCGGACAGTTACTAAATATGTTAAGTTGGGATTTCACAAATTACTGTTAAACAATAAAAAAAAGTTAAAAGGATAGTATAGGTTTTTAAATTTTATATATGTAACTGTTATGTCAATCTAAGTTCAAATAGTAATTAGGAATGTCAATGGAGATTCACCCTAATGAGTATTAGACTATATCCTACCTAACAGTTAATTTTTTTTCATGATTAAATGAATTTGTATTGAATTTGGGTATTTATTTTTGTATCCGATGAGGATTTGGATAGGATGTAGATTTAGACCCTACCCGCTACATAACTTATTCACATATATTTGCATAATTACATATCTATATTATCTAGACATCACTCTGTAATTTAATATAAGGCCAATATACTAAGTTGGAAAAGTCTTAATCCAAGCATCTCATGCTTACTTGCATACCGGCCTAAACCAAGGGCTATATCATTTAGCTCCTTTAGGATCAGTTTGGATGGAGGGAAGGGGAAAATAAAAGGAACAAAATTAGTATAACTATCTTGTTTGGATAGGAGAAAAGATAGGGGAATGGAGAGTCATTATATCTTCATTTTCGTTCTTTATATGTTTTTTCATCCCTCTAAATTGAGGGAAAATAACTTATCTCTCCTATACTTCTCCCTTCCTTTTCTTTCATTTACTTTATTAATTGTTTCCAAATAGAATATTAGAGCTATGGTCTTGATGCATTTTCATTTGCTTGTCTATTGTTCTTTTAAGAATATTTTTGAATTCATTAGTGACCTATTGTATTGTTTTCTTACAGCTTTGCTTCCTAGTTTGAGCTATTAGGTTGTTAAGAATTTTGCTCGTGAATTCTTCCCATTTAATAAATTTTCTTCTTGTTACAAAATGTAAATTACTATTATTTATGATGGTATGTAGTAGGTAGATAGGTTTTACTCAATTCTACCTGCCTTATAATAAATAGGATATGGGTATTAAAATTGTAAAACCCATGAATGGTGAATCACAATATGGATTAGGTATTCAACATGATGGATATGAGGTGGGAATAATACTATACTATCGGTATCCTATAACGAAATTGACTTTAGTCATAACTATAAATTGACTTTAGTCGTAACTATAAATTATCCTATAACGAAAGCAATATATCAATCAATCAATTAACTTAGCCTTGATTGCAAACTAGTTGAAATTGGCTACCTAAATTTTGTGTTTCGGCCTAACTAGATTAATAACAAGCTTTCTAATTAATACATTATATCAACTCTAGTTTATTTTGATTTTATACATTTTTTGATGTGGTTTGATTTTGTGTTTTATAGCATTACAAGATGGATGCAAAAAACAGACCAGTAATTTGGTCACTAGTCACGACTAAGTAACAACCGAAACATTGGTAGCTAGCATCATGAGAGCTGACTTAGGCTATTAGTAGTCTATTTGCTAAGTAGATTTTTAGTGACTGATTTGCGATGAAATACTATCAACTTAAAATTCAACAGTTTTTTTGTCAATTTTTTGCTTTTTTCTGCTAGAGTAGGAATTTGTCTTTTATGAGAAATAACAACATTTTTCAAAGTTTTTATTATTATATGATGACATACAAGGATTTTTACAACTTTCATATTGGATATCAATATTGCTTTCCAATTTTTGTTTATTTTTTACTGATTATAAAATTAAAAAAAAAACAACCATTCAGATAGATATTGAGTACCAATGTTAATTGAGACCAGAAAAGCTTGGCCTACAAATTGACTTGCTTTTATGTGGTCCGATTATATATTTGTTGATTTAGCTGTCTATAGTACACCTTCATCCTCAGCCCTTAGAAGTTAATGATCTTATTAGCCGTAAAGATTACTTGTCCATAGATAAAATGTATGTAACTGATGTATTATACATAAAATGTGACATGGGATTTTCCTGAATATACTGTTTCAAATTTTTTATTTTATTCTAAGTTTCAGTAATGTAGTTTTCTTTCCATTTATTTTCTTCGATGGAAAAGACATCAGTTTTCAACTCCATGAGTCTTCACTAAACTTTAACAAGAATAAGTACCATTTACAGTGTCTCAATGAAAAAGTCCATAAAATTTTAGGCCACTGCCCACGAGATCAACCGTCATATTAAGTTACTATTAACTTTTGTTTTCGGTATTTTTGTAGAATGGCTCACACATTAGAAGACATTTGGCAGAGGTTGGGTATCTTCTTCCCTTAAATCTTTATATACTCTAAACCCTTGCACAAATAATTATAAGCAACAAAAGAAATCACATACTTATGAGTTGTGATAGTGACCACAAACTTGAAAATTCATGAAGTATTTTTTTAAAAAAAATGAAAATTGACTTCAATTAATCAAAACTCAAAGTATTCGACAACTACGATAAGAGCTGACCCTCCTAAGGCACCCTTCTTAAGGTCCTTAGACTATGTCTTTCAAGAGTGTGGGTCATACCATTAAAAAAACACATAACAAATTAAATTGAACAAGAACGAAAAAAAACTACTTAAAGCACGGGCTTCATCTATGACTGCCTTAAAAAGAAATAAAGAAAGGCCAACCACTCTACTATGTTTTGAAACCATTACAGAAGAATCAGACTCCACCATAACTGAAGAAAAACCTACACTGTGTGCTTCCTTTAACTCCCATAAAATTGCCAATGCCTTTAAGTATTGTACATCACCTGTGACATGATGTATGCTGCCAGCCACTGCTAATTTCGTATCACCTAGGAAGTTTTAGCAGATGGGGAGCTACCCTACTTCGACACCCAATTGAAAGTTACATACATGTTAATTTTGAAGACATCAGTGGTGGGGGAGACCAGCAAACTGGAATAGTTCCTCTCGGCATTCCTCTATACACGGTATCCTTCCCCTGACATAAACAGCGGCCAGTCCAGGCTTTAATAGCCAATGCAACCTTCTTCGGTTGTTGACTATAGTTTTCATGCACAACTAAATTACGGTTATAACATATGAACTATCCAAAAACCACCACCATTAACGATAGTTGTTCGTCATTCTCTAAGAAACTCTTTAATGCTTTTTGCCACCTTCTCAATACATAAGGTAGCTGTAGAAATAAGCCATTAAGAACTGTTATTGAAAATGGACATTTAAGAACAAGTGCCCTACCAATTCCTCCTTTTCTGCACACACTGGACACATAATTGAAACCTTTATGCCACGCTTTGCTAAATTATGGTAGGTAGTAAGAACATCTATAAAGTTTCTAAAACAACAAATGTGCTTGATGAAGAAGAGATAAACTCCATAACTAGGACCAAAATTCAAACCAGATTAGGGGTCCCCATTGTAAAACACCACATATGCAAGGTAATGTGCTGATTTCACGGTGAAATAACCATTATCATTCATTCCTCAAGTATTGATACCTTCATTAAAATGAACTAAAAGAAGATTTTTCTTAATAACCTTGGCATTATTTGGATGGAATAATGCATCTATGAACCCATGGTTCCAGTGAAAACCTTGTTGATTAATTAAATGGCCAACTCACTACTTTTTTGTGCTTGAAACTAGGGAAGTAATTGGCTTAAGACGAGGACCCGGGAGCCAATTGTCCAACCATACTAAAATTCGAACTCCATTCCTAACCCTCTAGAACACACCTTTGCTTAAAATCATTTGACCGGCCAAAATACCCTTGTACACATGCAAGTAGTGGTTGGAAGGAGACTATAAAAATGACTAGAACAAGAAATATCTCCCTTTAAATACTTGAGCCACCAGACTGTCAAAGTTGTCACCAACCTCTAAGTTTATTTTGTCAACAAAGCATAGTTAAAAGCTTCAATGTCTCAAAACCCTAAACATCTGCATTTTTGGACATACAAAGGCTATTCCAACTGCACCAAGCCAATTTTTTGTGCTTCAGTGTCTAATGACAAAAAAAATCTGATTTCCAATGACCGAAGCTTGTTGTTTATATTAGAATGAAGTAACATATAGCTCATAATATCAACAGGCATAGCTTGGTCAACCACTTTAATAAGAATAGAATAACTAGCTTATGTAGAAGGGAAACTTTTCATCTCGCAATCTTTTGTCGAACTTGATCAATAAGATAATTGAAATAAGTTGATTTCTTCCGGCCTAGCAACCTGGGAAACCCTAAGTATTTATCCACCTTTAGACATTGATAAGTCCTCAACCTATTAGAAAGTTTTTACCTCAAATATTGACAATAATTTGAGCTAAAGAAAAGTGATGATTTTTGCATATTAACTTTCGGGCTCAAGGCATTTTCGTAAAGCTTCAATAAAGCCATCAAATGCCGTACATCCTTTTTGGTAGCCCTAAAAAATAATAGATTGCCATTAGCACATAATAAATGAGAAATTGGATAGCTATTCTGGCTCATTGCCACCCAACGGAATTACCCTTGCTTCCTTTCATGTTGGATTAAAGCTGATAAACTTTTGACACAGAACAAAAAGATAAAATGTGATAGTGGATCCCCTTGCTTTAAGCCCCTCGGTGGTTTGAACCTTTTTGTAGGTTGCCCATTAACTAAGACAAAAAAAAAAGGACTCAATGCAATTCATCACCATATTAACCCAAGAGATATTAAAACCCAATTTAAGCATAAATGCTTTCAACTCTATCATAGGCTTTAGTCATATCAAGCTTAATCTCCGCAACACTCCCCTCTTTTCCAGAAAAACCACTGATGTAAAGGCAAATCTCCAGGGCAATGAGTGCATTATTAGTAAGTAAGCACCCTAAGACAAAAGGCACTTTGGTTCTTTGAAATAACCTTTGGAAGTACTAGCTTCAACCTATTCACCAATACTTTCAATATTAACTTATAAATTGCATTGCACAAATAGATAAGCCAAAAATTTGATGCTATTTTTAGGGGCTGTACCATAGGAATAAACATAATTTGACTAAAATTAATTTTTTTTTGGATCGTTCCACTATTCAAAATTCCCAAAATAAAGGACATGACTTTCAGACTAAGCAAATGCCAATACTTTTAAAAGAACATTGGAGGAAAACCATCTAGGCTGTAAGACTTAGTCGAGAACATTTGAAACAAACTTTTTCAAACCTCTTCAGTTGTGTACGGCTGCTGCAAGTGCTCATTCATCTTACTAGTCACAACATTTTTCATAGAATGAAAAACCTCGTTGAAGCCACTAAGACCATTAGTACTAAATAAGTTTGAGAAAAATTGATTGATTTTCTCTTGGATTGTCTTTTGATCAAGTATCTTTACCCCCAATTGTCTTCATATAATAAATGAATATTATTCCACTGCTTTTTGCTTGATGCTACTTGGAAAAAGAATTTAGTGTTTTTATCATCCTCTCATAACCACATTGTTTTAGCTTTTTGTTTCTAGAATCTTTATTATTTCTCACATAAAACTTGCAACTATTCTTCCAATTAATGACAAGGAGCATAAGAATGTGTGTCGACCTCTCATTTTGCTGCTTGCTCCAACTGTTTCTCGGCCTCTTTGATTTGTTTTTGAAATGTTTGCTTGCCTTTTTTCCATTCCTCTAAGTCCTATACATATATATCCAAGAGCTTTAACAGTTTACTGGAACAAGAACTAGCTAATCTCCTCCGTAACACACCTTTACATTCACCATCCATGCTCCAAAAAACCTCAAACTGCCATATATGCCAAAAGAATATATTCAACTAACCTATAGGAAAAACCTATAGTTTACTATGGTCCAAACAAACAAAGGGGAAGTGTTCTACATGTGCATTTGGGAAAACCTATTTCTAATCCATCGTAGCCAATACTCATTCTAAACGTTCATGAACTAAGACCCCTCCCTCCAAAAAAACATGTCGTTGGGTGTAATTAGAGCCATGAAATCCCAAAGTCCATTAGTCTTACATTTTCCACGGCATCCTAGAACACAACCATTTGACCTAATGATTTAGGCTGACCCCCTTTTTTCTGAAGCCCACAACATCTCATTAAAATCTCCAACAATCAACCAGGATAAATTATTTTGTCCCGCCAAGGTTATATAAGAGCCCATGACATATGTCTAAGCTCATGCTCTAGATGACCATAAAAGCTTGTTAACCTTCACACTACATCCACAGTTGACGCTTTAACATTGATATGCTATTGCGAATATGAAAGCAACTTGGCATTCCACACCAACGACCAACACAGAACCAGTCCCTTTTTCCTTCCCTTATAAGGCATAACGAAACATGATTGAAACCCTAATGTTCTTTTTGCTTTTTCCATCTCAGATGATATCTTTCAAGTTTCAAGAAGTAAAACAACTTTTGAGGTCCTTTTTAGGATTGCCCTTTTCAAGGCATGAACTGTCCGGGTTGGTTCGAGACCATGACAATTCAAGCTGAATAAACTCATTGGTAGGGGCAAGGTGAGTCGGTGTTTAACCCTACTAGAAAAAGTTCATTTCCTGCCATTTTTACCTTATTAGCACGTTCCTTCTGATCGTCCTTGTTAACCCTTTCTTCTTTGATGATGTCAGCATGCCTCCTTTCCTTATAATCCCATTACTAGTTGGACCACTTGGGTGTTGGTTAGTAATTATCTGTAGTTTCCCACCTGACCTAGCTTTACTCTTGGCATATTTCACCTTGGTCACTCACTTAGCTCTCCATCCCTCTGCCTCCGCCAAATAATCAACACCAAAGACAAATGTAGCCTCATTCGCAGGCTTAAATGCTACATTTGGTATAATCTCCTTCATGAGGACAATAGCACTCACCCCATGTAAGCCATCTTTGTTTACCTTTTGCCTAGGTTAGGGTTGTTTTTTGTTTGAATCCAAAAAAGCTTTCATCAAGGCTTTCACCCCTTCGCTACTTAGTATCAAGATCATAAGGAAAAGGGTGTTTTGTTTATCCATCGTTAGAGCCATTTGTTCACATTTTTTACAATGTTTTGACCTAGCAGTAGACTTTTGTGATGTCCCATCAGAGTTCTTAATATGAAGTCCATCCATATGTCCACCAAAAGCTCGAGGTAACAGGGCTTCATGAAGCCACTCCTCATATTGGTGAACATTCACATCCATTCCGACCTAGCAGTCCATGCACTTGCGTTCAGTATGATCTAACTTGCCACACAAGTAACAAAATTCTGCAAGCCATTCATACTTTATGTAGTACCACTTTCTACCATTCTTATCTTCCACCATCAAGTAGTGTCTCATGGGACGAGAGATATCCATTAGAACTTGCACCCTCAAGGATGGACCAGTGTAGTCAATTCGTATCACTTCTCCCAGCCGATTCATCGAAGTTTCAACTATCTCCAACTTAAACAATTCGAAAGGGACGTCCACTATTTGAACTTAGAATGCCACTTTGTCAAACAACAATGAAGAAGGCCTATCTCCCTTCTGTAGGATCCTCATAACAATTAACAAATTGTTAAAGTCCATGGTCCATTCCAAAATGCCACATCCCTATCAGCCTCATTCTCAAATGTGACAAGAAATATCTTCATATTAGGTTTAGGACTGAATGCACGTAAAGTGAATCTAATATGAAATTTCCATACTTTTTGAAGAAACTCCCAAAGACTATCCAGATTGACCAATTGATTGGATAAAATTTTCAGGGCTACCATCAATGCCAATGAAATGCCACACCCTTTATCCATCAAAACGAACCTACAAGTAGCTTCCTCCTCCGCAATGAGACTAATGTTGGTGAAGTTCTCTCCCAAGATGACCATATTCTCAATCCAAACAAAACCCCACGACAATTGAATGAAAACTGAACGAAATCACAGACTACTAAAATGTAGCAATTTTCCAATGACTCTATTACCAACGGTTTGACCGTTGATAATTATCAATGCGTTAGACCGTTAGTAACATAGTTTGATGGTTTCCAATGGGTGGAGCTGTTGGCAATTTACCAACGGTTTAACCCGTTGATAAGCAAAATTTATATTACTAACGGCCTAAACTATTAGAAATTCAAGAGAAAGACCAATTTGAAATGATAGTGGAAAGTATGGGACTAAACCAAGATTTAGGCCTTTTTTAAACAATAAATTGGCCCCTTAAGTCGTGTACCCCATTGCTCCCCTTTCTCTCTCTTTCTCAGTAAATGCTACCGGTTGGGCGGCAGCGAGGATTTTCGGCGGCACCCCCGGTGCCAGATTTTTTTTTAATAGATTTTTAATCGGTTTACATGTTCCGACTCCTTGTTTTCTTCTGTTTAACTTTCTCTAAAGCTATTTTTTTCAAATTCTCAATCATTTTTTTAGATCGAGATTCAAAGTTTCGATTGAAATTATTTATTTTTGTCTTCGGTTTTTTCGCATGGTTTCCTTTTGATCATCCTCCCCTTTAACTTAATCTAGGCAGCAGGTCCGGGCAAGAGGCGCTGGTCGTCGTTTCCGCTTCTTAAACCGTTGAAGAGACGAGGTTTGTAGAGATTTCGATTCCAACGGTTGAATCTTATCATAGAGGTGAGTATATGTGTTTTATCCTCTATAGATTTTGTTGATTTTTGTTGGCCTTGGTCTAAATGCTTCCCTTAAATCTTTGACGAGACGAGGTCCACGGAGGACGGGGTTACTGCCGTGGAGTAGGGCGAGGAGGAAGCGATTGCAGGTGTGGAAGCAAGGAGGGCCGTGACTTATCGACCATGATGGGGTGAACAAGGCGATTCATACCGGTGGTGGAGGTGAAGGTGGACGAATGAATGGTGGCGGCGGCTTGATAGGTTTTGTTGACTAGGGGTTTTGGAGAAACGGACTGGGTAGCCGCAAGATATGGGCTGGGTAAATAAAAGAAGTAGGCTTAGAGATAATGAACCATTATTTTTTATTGTCTTCAATTTCAGTTTACGTTGTTGTTTATTATGTTTAGATTCATTTTAGGTTGTTGTTTATTATCTGTAAATTTATTTTAGGTAATTTTTATTATCTGTAATTTTATGTTAGGTTATTTGTTTCTGTTTTTATAACTTGGTTTTTTTTTTATTTTGGCTATTTCAAATTTGCTTAAAATTTTAGTAATACTCGCTAGGAGATCTTTTTAATTTTGTTCGATTGAAAAAAAAAAATTGTTTTCCATAAGTAAAGTAAGTTTTGGGAAAAAAATAAATAGTTCCAATGTAAATGCGTTGGAAACTATTTTAATTTCTTTAAAATAAAAAAAACTACCAATGATTTTAGCCGTTGCTAATGTTTCCAATGGTTAACCATGTTGGTAGTTACTAACTGTTTTGGCCTAATAATTACCAATGGTTTGACCGTTGGTCACATTAGTAACTATCAACAATCTAAACTATTAGTAAAAATTCAATTGTTGGTTCAAAGTGACCAATTTTGGACTGTCGTTAATTACCAACGGATAACTTTTGGAAATTACCAACAGTTTAAAATTTAGCTGTTTGTATTATTGTTTCTAACACATTACTACTAACTTCTAAATATGAACAATGTAACTATTCCATAACAACATTTAATAATATGAGCTGGTAATGTGCAGTTAGTCCTTTTCGGCCTAGGAGTTTGGCCTGGCCCATCGGCTAGAACAACGTTGTTTTGCTGTGCTCTCTACTTTATCTCCGCCTTCAATGACCCTTCTAATCACACACACACTTTTACTCCCATTATAGAAAAATGAAAGGTTTTTCTGTTAGGGTTTTATGCTGGTGGAAAAGGAACTCAGTTGTGGCTTCGAGGGCAACGATAGCCGGCGATGGAAAATGAATATGCCAATGAATTCCACTTGAAAGATTGGCAGGAGAGAGGATGGTCAAGTCAGAGGTGAGTACTTTGTTGACGATTGTCAATGTGTTCGAGCTGGAGCTAAAGGCAGAGAATAAAGGATGTTGGAGCCAAAGGATGTTCTACCTTGCCGTCTTAGCCGAATCCACCACTTCTTTTTATCGGTTTTGGCTTTTTCGTTTATTTTTATTTTTTTTAGTTCTTTTACTGGATTATCACTTTATTATTGTTGTTTTGCCTTGTGTCTTTCTTTTTCTTTCCGTGAGCATTAGTACCGATCAACATTTCAAAAGTGGAAGCAATTTTAGGACTTCTACCTTCATTTGTTTTATTGATATATTGATATATATTTTTTAGTTCTTTATTTGATATATTTTATTTTTTTTATGTGTTTCAAAGATTGTTGTGCTTGAATTGTGAGGGTATTGTTTTGCTTTAAAATGTAACTGTTTATTCTTTTTGAAATTATTTTTAACTATTTTGTGCAATATCAAATTATTGAAATTTCTGGGCTTAATGTGGAATCTGCAAGGAGAGTGAGCAAGATTGACTTTATTATGTGTTGGAAATTGTAGCAGAAAAAGAGAAAGCAAACAAAATAAAGGAGATAGGGTAATCACGTAGAATCTTTTTGTTTTTCTTGTAGGAGATCAAATTCTTGAAATTTTTATTGTGTCGAATCCTTTCTCCGGCCTCTAGATGTTGAAGCAGCTGTAATACTGCCTATTGCTCTTACACGTGGCGAGGTTACTTTTGACTTTTGAGTGACAAATTCTTTTTTGAGCCTTTATTTATTTATTTATTTATTGAACATTCTATGACAAAGCCTGAACATACTTTCATTTTTGTTTTGCCTCATGATTGTTTCATTCTGTTGCTATATTTGCAGGCAAAGCCCCATTATTGATAAGATTTTCAAGTTTTCATGAAAATCATATTGGTCATGGTGTACAAACAAAAAACCACTAGGCTAGATAGTTTGTTGATTTCATTATTTCTAGGTTTTCATTTTAGATTTTATATTGATAGGATTTCATTATTTCTAGGTTTTTTTTTAGATTTTATATTGATAAACTTTATTAATGGCTTGGTTCTTAGGTCAAAATTGTTATAATTTACTATAGACCTTTAACTTTTTTCCTAACACTGTGGAAGAACATTAAATCTTGATTAAATATCTCTTTTTGGTTTTTACCAGCTCTATAAAAGCTTAGAAGTGCCAAGTCGCAGACTCTGGTGGACTGCAATCTAAACGCAGACATGCCAAGTATCACATTTTTTTATGGTGGATTAGCCTTTTAGTAATTTTTGAATAGGTTTGACATGCATCAAGTCTTTCTCATTACTATTTGGCAATGGGCTGGAGACCAGAGGCAGCGTTGAAGAAGCTAAAGGGTTTAAAAGTAATTCTCTGAACAATTTTTTACTACATTTTCTTCGTTGGTGGAAAATTTTTGAACTAAAATCTTGAATTTGCTTTACACCTTTTATTTCTCTAACAGGCAAAAGAATGAGCAAAAAGTTAGCTGCAAATTTTATTCCAATTCCACTTGAAACACATTTTAGATTTTTTTTTAATGTCTCTCAACAGTTATGGACACCTTATCTGTCTAGCATTTTCTCTTATTACTGTTAGTTTCTTGTTTATACTATTTCAGCTATTCAGGCATGGTTTGGTTGGCTCATTTCACGAATGTCCGTTATTTGGAACAAAAATTCAACTAGAGGATGGTGATTGATTTTTGGAAGTAGAAGCTGCTAAGGGTAAGCCTCTGGTATGAACAATCTCACATTTGGGAGCTTATTGTTTGATTTTTTGGTATACCAAAAAAATTTTACTTTTCTTTATAGTGCGTTGATTTGAGCTTGCATAATTGATTGATAATGTTAGGTAAAGGTTAGGCTCGACAAGCACCTATTCTACTTGGTAGTTAGGTAAACAATCTTAGTTTGTGTTACTTATTTTGAATTATGCCATTTTGCTCGCTTTGACCTCACTTAAAATGAAACAGATAAGGTTTTTAGATATGAATAAGAGAAATTAAACACTTAGAATGAAACAGATAAAGTTCTAGGTTCAAATTAGATAAATTAAAGTTTTGTTTTATTCCCCCCTCCCATTTTTTAGGTCAAGTTTCTCGCTTTGTTTGATAGGATAAGGTTGTAGGATGTTGTAGTCATTAAACTTAATTATTATAAGTAGGTTGTCTCTTCAATTTTCCTTGATTTTTTATTCAAGTGGCATGTTTGTTTTAGGGTTTTAGTTTTTGGCTGATTTATTTTGGTTCTGGTCTCTTTGTTTAGTGGTAAAAGTTTATCATTGCTGATAAAGATAAGCGAACAAAGTAAGGGTAAAACAAACTAAAATTTTGATTCTTATAATCAATATATGATTTATCAAAAATCTTATATGCAATGATATTGGTGGAAATTTTATTTATTTGCGTCTGATATCTCATGCAATATAATTTAGTTTCATTGTCATTAACAATTTGATTTGGAATTCATGCAGTTCATTGGTGAAATCCCGATTAGTTCGAACTTCAGAGTAATGTTGAAAGGTTGTACTGATAGAATATAATTTTCTTTCCTAAATCTTATTGATTAGTTATGCATGTCTTTGGTAGCAGGAAAGGTGATGTGTTAAAAGCACATGGGTTGTACCGTGGGTGTGAGTTATATGATACACTTCACGAGGTTAAAACAATAGTCGAAGGATCAATGTATGAAAGTTTCATATGTTTTAAGGGTAAAATTCACTGGGGGTCACCTAGCTTATTTTTTTGTCCTAAACGGGTACCTTACCTTCAAATTGTCCTACCGAGGTACCTTACCTCTTATCGCGTGTCCTATCTGGGTACTTTCCGTTGATTCCATCGTTAAGTCTGACGGAAATTGCTGACGTGGCATTAATTAATGCTACAATAAACATAAAATAACTTTGGACCTAAAATTTTCTAATAACTAATTCTAACCCTTAAACTTCCACTTAAATTATTTTAGCCACCGTCAACCTCTTCCTTTGTCGCCCATCATCCCAGCCGCACCCGGCCTCTACGTCGTGCTCCCTGGCGGAAATTAGGTGCCAAAAAAAAAAATGGATCAAAAGAACAATAACTCAAACCCAAATCTAGCAAACCATAGGTTTTATCAATACCCATAAATCCAAAAATTAGGCTCTATTTCTTCTCTGTTCAATCCTCCGCTAGAAAATCCTCCATCGCCATCTGCCCCTCTCTCTGGTCTGCTTATCCTTCATCGCCTCTCTCTCCGCCCTTCGCTCTCGCCTGGATCTCTATCTGTTTGTCTTTCTCTCACACCAAGTTCCAAACTCCGACCGAAGAGGGACCGACCCCCGTCGCCTGCTTCGATATCACCACCGTTTCATCGCTCGATCGGAGCACGAAAGGGCGACCACGCCTCGATCTCGTTCATCGCCTAGGTTTGGTCGACTGAGTTGCCATCAAATGTCGGTCCTCTTGGTTTGTCTCGCCTGGGAATTGAGCAGACATGAACATTCAAACGACGTAGAAATAAAATAGCGAGTGATTCAGAATCGAACTCGCAAGAAACGAGTGAATCAGAATTGAAATCTGGGTTTTCTGGCCTTTAGACACTCTTGATCACTCCCGTCCAATGATGCTGAAATGACAAGAAGCGAACAATCGAAGCTTCGCGAGCAGCTGGCCATCGTCGATCGACGTCAGCTGCCATCCAGGGCAAGCTTCAGTCGCTGCTCTCGTTCCTCCGCTCGAGGATGACATCTCCTTCCTGCTCAAATCCCTCACTCAACACCGCCATTAGCCACTGCTGCAATCAAGGGCAAGCCGTTGTGAAGAATGAAGCTAAAAGCCGTTATGAAGAATTATTGAACGAGATGGGAGGGATAGAATTGGCTTAAGTGAAATTTTAAAAGTTAGAATTAGTAATTGAAATAGTTTGAGGACTGAAGTTGTTATTGTAAGTTTATTTTAGTATTATTTAATACCACTTCATCATTTTCCATCCAATTTAATGACCAATTTGACGGAAAGTAGCTTAACAGGATGCGCAATAGAAGGAAAGGTAGCTCGATAGGACAAAATAAAAGTAAGGTACCCGAATAGGACAAAAAAATAAGCTAGGTGACCCATGGTGAATTTTACCCTATGTTTTAATGTTATAGTTAGATATATGCAAAATTTTTCTATTTCTTTGTTGTTTATTTATTTTCCAGTGTTTTAAAATGTTGTGGGTCGAGTGACAAACCTATTTCAAGTAAATTTCAAAGCTTTACTAGTCTATCCCTCCCTTAATCCCATAAATTTCGTCAGATAATAATAGTGAACTACTTTATATTGAATTCATAGGGTCATGATTTTTATGGTTAGGTGCTCTTGTTATTTGAGGATAATGATTTCTCAGGAATTTAGGTTACGTTTGATGGATTGATCTTATAGGCCCATTGATCTAGGTAGGCTTATAAGGAGATCATGACTTTTTTTGTGCTGGCATTTCTTCAATTTCTTTCCTTGCTTGATTTGATGAATTCTAACATTTGGAATGCAAAGTAGACTATTGTGGAACCATGCAAATAATTTTGCTAATGTTGTTTGATGCGTTAACAAATTAATGACACTGAATTTTCTAAAACTCTGGTCTCTAATTAGGTGATTTTTTGCTTTTATTTATGTCGGAAAGGCCTCCCGGAATTGCAATGTAGGTAATTGACTTAACTTCTTTGGATCTAAAACTTCAATGTTATGGTTTCTTATTCTCTCTTTCTCTTTGATTATGGGCAGCTCATTTTTGTGCTTATTGATAAGACAAAGAGGATAATCATGATGAGCCTATGGAAACAGATGGACTGTGAACTCCTTGGAATATATGTAATTATTTATGTTGTGTTTTTGTGTTTAATTGTTGATGGCCAAAATAATGGCCAAATAGAATTGTTTGCAAATGGATTGTAATTTAGGCTACAAGTTTCAGTGAGACAAACATTGATTCCTGCACAAGGTTTTTGTTTGGACATTTTTTAAACCATATATATACTTATGTCATAAGAAAACGAATCCACTACAACGTGGAGGGCTCTTGTACCTCGTACATACAAAAAGTGTAAGACTTTTTCACTATTTGTTGAATAGTAAACCAAATGATGTCGTTTTGATTGTTTTTTTTTTTTTTGCCTTGATCACTTTTTGTCCAAGCAATTGCTTCTTTGGAGGCTTGTGTTATTATTTTTTTCTCTTTTTGTTGTTTATCATTTCCCTTGGCTTAAATTCAACTTAGCTTTTAAAATTATCAATTTTTCTCATTTCAGTCCCTAAATTTTATTTATTTGCCTTTTTTAATGTCTGAACATTATCATATTATTTTTATCTTCTAAAATAAAACTTTGTCACTATAACTTATCTGATTTTGGGTATGGTTTGAGTTGTCCCTAAACTTTACTTTAACTTTTAGGTCATTACTATATTTACTAAGATTATAGATCTTTTTTTTAAACTTGCAACGTGTGGCCTAAAAAACCTAATCAATTACTATTGGTCTATTATCAATGGTTATGCAGTAGTAATTTCGATATTATTAACGTGAGATCGTTGGTAATAGTTGATAAAAAATGACCAAATTTTAATAGAAACTAGAGAACACTGGCCGATAATAAAAAAGAGATAAAGCCACTGATCAATGTTTGTGTGACCAGCGAGAGAGTCCTACTAAGACTTAGACTAACCTTGAAACTGAGGAAGGAGCTCTCAATACAAGAGAGATTAGACGCATCGAAGCATATTTTATATGTTACTCCACCTGGTTTCCATCTTTCAATTATTATTAATGAGTTTGCGTGTGTGTGCTTAAATACCTCACTGGTCCCTTAACCTAACCAACTCATACGAGTTGATCCCTTAACCAAAAATTGGTTTTAGTTAATCCTTAAAGTTGGTAAAATGTGCTAAGTTAGTCCCTAAAGTGAGTTGGAACAGCACGTGTCCTCACGTGGAATAATGTCGTTACTTTATAGTTAATGGGCAACCTCCCTTTCCGGCCTTTCTTTCACCAGTCACCACCATCCTTCTCCGGCCTTCCTCCTTCTACCACCCTCGCACTCCCTTCCTTCCATCTTGCCCTGCCTTTTTCTCCCCTCCAACGTCGCTCTGCCTTCCCTCTCTCTTAGCATCACCCGAGTTGTGCATCCCCATTGTCGGGATTTCCCCATCCTTCGTCAACCTCCCTATCTTCCAGTAACCCTGTACTCCGCCCCCGATTCACTTCCTTTTTATCATCTCTGATGTTAATCCATCAATTTGCTCTTCCCCATCCCCAACATCAATCTTTGGTAAATCTCTGTTTCTTAATTGGACGCTTCAATTGTTGAAATCTCTTATTCCTCAATTAGACGCTTCGATTTCCTTCTGTGGGCTAAGTTAAGTAACGGATGAGATCAGGCAAGTCGAGGAGGCGGTAGAGTGAAGGTTAGAGAAATAGTTGTGGGAGAGGTTAATGAGGAGGAAAGGTAGAGTGACAGAGGCAGGAAGAGGAAGGGAGGCCGAGAAAGAAGGAATGGAGAGCGAGGGCAGTAGAGGGAGGAAGATCGACCAGGTTAAAACTGAGGTTGCCTTCATCTTCGCGGGTGTTGGTTGAAATCAAGGCTGCTGTCACCTTCACTGGCGTAAATACAAAATCGGTAGCAATTACTCACTTCAAGAACTAAGTCATCATGTTTTGTCAAGTTTAAGGGCTAACATAAACCTCTTTTCGGTTGAGGGACCAACTTGTTTGAGTTGGTCAAGTTAAGGGACGGTGGGGCATTGAAGCATATATATATGTAAGTGTTATGACTTTGTCGAAGAGAAGAAATGTGGAATTTGGACTAGATTTCAAATTTCTGAGTTGATTGAAACTTGCTTTCAAAATATGTTTTATGAGCTACTTTTTTAAACCTTTCATCCAAAATTAGTGAAATCATGTCTGAATTTTTATACAGATTTCAAAATAGTTTGTTATTTGTCAAAAATAATTTTGAAAAAGAATATACAATGTAATTGATAAATGATAAATTTTTTCAAATTTCTGTAAATATTAAATTATGACTTTTCTCTTCCAGTTAAGTTGGAATTCAAATCGTAATTGATGATACCTAGTTGTCAAAAAAAAAAAAAAAGAAGTTCACATCCTCAGTTATTAACATACAATTTGGTGATCACACTCATTCATGTCTTGAATCTAACTCAGTTGAGACAAACCCTATGAATCCAATCTATAATATGTTTAATTATATTTTTTCAAAAGAATAAAAGATTAATTATTTGAGTGATAATCATAAAGCTAAAGTATAAACTTTCAAGAATTTGAAAAGTTAAAAAAAATTAAAATAAAATAAATTTGGTTCTTAACATTCTTAAAATTAAGCATGCATGAAAAAGTAAAAACTTCCTGAATTTTTGGCTGAAATATAGACTCTTTTTCGTTTTTAAAAAATACATTTTCCCTAAATATGATTATTTTTTATTGTATTTTTTAGTTGCTAAAACTAATTTTTCTAATTTTAAATTAAATTATACTGTACCAACCTTCGAAAAAAATTAAACTACATAAATTAATAATTTTACTGTTAATAAATAATTTAAATTATCAATTTTTCATTGATATAAAAGATTTCCTCACTTGGGTTTGTAATGGTGCAGCTCAGAAAAGTTGTAGGTAGGTTTCTAAGATAAGATTGCAAATTGCACGTTTATATAAGGGTTAAGTTACAATTTGCCCCTCAAGATTTAGATGATAGTATACTTTATCTCTCTTATTTTAGAACTATACACCTTACCACCGGCCTTATACATTACCCTTTTAAAAAACTGTTTTACATTTACAGAAAGAAAAAACTAAAACCCTATTTGTTTGGTATTAAAACATTTGCATGAGCACATTTTCCGAAGCCGGCTCAGGTCAAACTTTTATGTGGATTGAAACCCTCCCTTAAAGCACACAATATTACACAACATACCACTTAGCCACTCCACGCACTCACTCTGCCCCTCAGCCACTCCCATACTTGTTGCTCCCTACAAACTCCCAAATGGTTCCTAGTTGTCCAACCTCCTAATGACTTTGGTGTACAACGATTGGCCGTCTGACCCCTTAATGACCTTGGCGTACAACGATCGTCCACCGAACCAAGTAAATTCGGCTAACACAACGGTGTTTTGTGCCGGAGCCCCTTACTGAGCCAATTATCTAAAACGGCACAAGATCTTGTAGGCCCACCACATCAATCGCTCAATTGTGTCCCAATCCAAAGGACAGTAGGATCTCTTATTGTTGTTGTCTGTAGATGGGGGAGCAACGACAGTAGACGTATAAGAGGCTAAGTAGCAGAGTGAGTGGTATTTATGTACACAAAAAAAGTTATATTTTGAGTTCAACATTTTTAAAGTTTAAAGAAACTTAAAAAACACATGTACTAAGATAGTGGGAATGACAAGGTTTTTATCCCGTCAATGCACCTAAATAGTATAAATTATTATGATTGATATAAATCTATTGAAAAAAAACATTGTCAATGAGAGTTTGCTTTTGTGTCATTAATAATGATATACAATAATCTAGATGGAAAAAATAATTGCTATAAACTTATATTATATATCCAAAAAATTTGCAATATTATGCTATCAAATTCACTAAAATATTTTTACCATGATAAACCCAATAAGTGAACCCAAATTTAGATAAATCCAGATTACCTGTTTAGAATTCTTTTGAAATAAGAAAATAACCTAACTTGTGTTGACATAAACATAAATAACTTGGTCTAATTGATGAAAATCCAAATTACCTAAGTCATCTTAATTAAAAATAAGGTAACTTTAAGTTTATTAGAATAATAGAACCATGTTTTATGTTAGAATTGAACTTGGCATGCTATAAAACCATTACAATTATACAAATATTCTTTGCCACCTATACAAGATTAGGTAAGTTCTATGAGCAGCATCTCCACATGGTAGCAAGTAGGGAAAGATATTTATCCCATTAGCCTACTTATAATATACTAATCAGGCTGACATATAAACTATTTGAAGAAGTTTGTCAATTAATTTGTTTTCCTTCATTATGATCCACAATAACTTAGCACAATTAATAACAAAAAAATCATATAAACTTGTATTCTAGAACTTGTATAATATACTATATAAAATTCAATAAAAGGTCCTTATCCATCAAATATACTATAATATACTACAACAATATACTTTTGGTTCATAGAATTATATTGACTCGCACATATTCATCCTTATATGATGACTCGAGTAGAGCTAGTCCTCAAAGAATTGATTGGAGATCACTTTGTCTTTTTAACACTGTTAAGTTTTTAAATATGCAGACCCATGTTTGTGAGAAATCAAAGTCTGTGCCCTTAAATTACAAAGTTTATAGTTTTAATCACTTAGCAATAATTAAGCCTAAACTTTTTAAGGGTTGAAATTTTGTATATAATAAAAGAAAAAAAAATGAGAAACTTTGAAAATCCAGCATTTTCACTTTCATTCCATGTAGAATTAATAGCATTTGGATGTTGATACTATATCTACATAATAATAGTTACTTAAGTTAGTAAATATTTTCTAATAATAGTTTATGAAAAAATTATTTAATTAATTAATTTTTTAAGTTTTTTAATTTATTATACTTAATTTTCCAAAATTTATATACTATTTTACAAAGAAAATTCATTTTCCCTTACAGCGTAATTATCTAATCATACACTGAATTATATTTTATTTTTCATATCTAATTTTTTTATTTTTATAGTAGTATGTTTTAATGTTATTTATTTAATATTTTAAAAATGCCATATTAGTTGGTCTTGTTGGGCTAGACCAAAAAACTTAGAAAAGAAATGGAAAAATGATAATTGGATCGGACCCATAATTGTAAAAAATATGGGCCAATATTGGCCCACAATAATAAAAAAATAGAAGAGAAAACTTGACGATTGGATCAGGCCCAACACTTTAAGCTCATTACCTTTATAACATGAATGAAGTTAGGGTAAGAAAAACAAATGCATGGGCTGTAATGGAAAATTATATAACCATGTGGACCATTTGTAACTAACATAGAAATCTAGGGGGCTACAATGCCATTTTTCTCCCCATTTAAACCCACCTGAGACACCTCTTCCATCATTTTTACTCTTTTTTTTTTTTCTCTCCTAGGATTTATATGAAGCCCAATAGTTGCCATGTGTGATGGTCATGAACAATGGTGAGTTGGTCCGTTGTTGACCACCGTCCGGACCCATTTCCGGCGAAGTAAAACGATTGTTTTCAGAATGGGATGTGTTAAAGACGACGTCGGCGTCCTCCTTTTTGTTTTCCTTTATTGTTTAAGTTACTTTTATGTTGGATTTTTTCTAGTCATTCTCTGATCTTTTTTTTTTTGTTTATGTGTTTTACTTTAATTTATTTTTTAAGTTCTTTTTTATTTTGGTACTTTTCTCATAGATCTGTTTCTTCTTTGTTCTAGTTTTTTTTAAAAAAAATTTTCTCACACATTTTCTTTTGTTCTTTTTTTCCTCGTTTATATTGTTTTCTTGCATGATCTTTGCCTTGTTTCTGTTTCATCTCAATATTTTTTTTCTAATCTTTGCCTGGCTCACCATCGGCTACTATTGAAACCGTTCTGGCAAAGGACAATCGTTCTCAAGAAATCACACGTTTTGTGGATTTGTATAGGAATAAATAGATAACAATTATTTTACTATGTAACTAAAATTGTGTTTATAACCAACGGAGAAAATATGAGTTTTATACTGTTACTGTGATTATATGTATGGAAACTTGATTTCTGATACTCTTTAGTTTTGGCTATCATTAGACTTTTATATATGAAAAATGTAAATACATATTTGTTAATTACATAGTAACTAGTTTATATATTCGACGTTGCCATGAGATTTAAGAAAAGTCGAGTGAAAAAGATCAATAATTCCTTAACATCATCGCAATTCTGGTAAAATGTTAGAACTGTAAAATAATGAATTAGAAATGCAAGTTTTTGATGTCTAGCGCCATGTCAATTTAAAAAAAAAAACACCCAATAATATATTATAAAGTGTTGTCAATATATTAAAATGCTAGCTAGTTGTTTAATTATGTTGATGATTACTCAATGACTTTTAAGAGATATTTAGAATTAATCTTTATTGGGTTTGAATTGGGCGGGCTGATAAATCTACAATAACAAATAGAAGTTTTATATCAAAATTTACTTAATTCTACCATAAAACACTAAAATGTATTATACCTATCAAGGAAGTAAAGATTAAGTACAGTCATTAGGGAAGAATTTGTTAAATGATAAATGAGATTATATCAAAACTCTAACTTGTAAATCCATGTTCAAATCTAATTAATCTAGAAGCACACATTTTTAGTAAGAGATACTAATTTTTATATATGTACAATATTTTCTGCAACATGTATCTTCTAAACTAGTAGTATAATGCCATGGGAACCAAAAAATTTAGAATAAAAAATACTACAATAATTGACAGAAGTATAATTCAATGCGGTAAGCATTTTATAATTAAAAATAAATGGGTACATGATATGCATATAATTATCACAAAAAATGTATTTGAAGATTTTGAAAATTGCAAAACTTTCATTATGTAACGGTTTATTGACATTAGGCCAAGCTTGCTTGGCCTACGACCCGACTTTGCCCGGCTCAAGGTCAAGCATAGCTTAGGCTTCACCTAAGGTCAAGCTCATACCTTGATTGTGCCAGTTAGTTTGGGGCTTCTCCCTCATCGATCTTTGTTCGGTCAAATTGAGCCTAGTTGGAGTCGGTTTGGCCAACAACACATGTCTAATCTAGCTACCTATAAATCACTAGAGTCATATTTTATTCACTACCTTTACCAGGTTGTGTAACCCAACATTGCTACTTCAACAAAAAGAAAATTTAGAATAGAAAGCATTATAATAATAGATAAGAATATAATTCAACATGGTAAACATTTAATAATGGAAAATACATGTACTTATGCCATATATAATTATCACAAAAATAAATGACAAAACTTTCATTATATATTGGTTTATTAACATTAAGGTAAATTTGTTAGTCTAAAACCCGACTCAAGGTCAACCATAGATTGAGTTCACTCGAGGTCAAACCAATCCTATGACTGTTTTTAGTCTATTTGGGCCTTTCTAACTTGGCTTGCCTATAAACCACATAGTCGTACTTTTTCCACTACCAACACCAAACTGTATAATTTCCATGCATAGCATTAACGCATATTAATGGGTAAGAAATTTTTTTTCATCCCATCTATCTCTTTAAAAAATACAACTTAATATGAATGATATAAATTCATTGGAAAATGTTTGTAAAGTGATAACTATTCCATCATTCACTATGATATACTCTCCTCAGCTCATATTATTTGATACATTTCACTTGTTTTACTTGTAGTTAACTTGAATTTATTCATATTATATATTATTTGGTTTAAAAAATATATTTAGAAACTATAAGTCTTCGTTTATCATTTACATATAAAATTTTTCATCTATATAAAAAAATGTTGAAGATTAAAAAAATAAATATTAATTACTATGAATAATAAATATTACAAAGAACTTGGGATAAAGGGGTATAATAATTTAGAACAAATAATTACAAAATAAACTCCAAACAAACCTAGATTATATATAAAAAAATTAATTTTATTATAGTACTGTGAAATTCACCAAAAAGTTATAACCATAAAAAATCTAATGGGTGCCTAAGCTTAGGTAAAACTCAGTTAAGTGATTTAAAGTTCTCAATGCCATAAAAAAAATAACTCAACTTATATATAATTAGACATTCAACCACTTAGATAAATAAGTTTAGTCTAGCCTAACATAATGCTGAACATCTAGTTTACCTAAAGCGACCTAAATCAAAGTAATTAGGTATATGAATAATGATGATAACTAATGCTAACATGTTCATTTGAATTTAAGGTAAATAAAATTATTTTTGTGAGTTGGAACTAAGCAACGAAAAAGCTTGGGCCAAAATGGGCCGATGGTATTAGGTTTGATCAACAACATAATAGACTGTGCTCAAAATGACCTAAAGCTTAAACACTTGATTAACATTAAAATTGTTGTTGTTATATTGTAATGCTAGTAGATTGGATTGTTCACGAATTGGGCAAAAAATAACCTTCATATATGCAATGCTTTGAATTGGTCCGATCTTCCCAAAAATGCAATTACCAATTAATTGAAAGCTAGTTGCTTTAATATTGTTAGTTAGAATAACGATCATGAATGAAAAAACACATTTTTTCAAGTGTTCATGAGATTATTTTTGTGAGGTTTAGGAAAAAAAAATTAAAGGCCTGGTTTTGAAAAGGGGCCTATTATTTTTTCTCGGATTTGGCAACATATTGTTAAAGGTGTGTAAAAAGGGCTATAACTGGGCCTATTAAAGTTTATGTACTTGGCGTTGCCACAAGATTCTAAATTTTATTGGACATGGCAAACTAACAAAAATTTCAATACTAAAAAAATATTTTTAAGAAAAATTATTATCATGAAAAAAGAACACTTTCAAACATACCATGTTGATCCTAATATGGTGTTGAATATCATCAATAGATTCAACCCTTAACATTGAACATTTATGGTAAAAATCACAAAAAAATCAAGTGGACAAACCCTCATCTTCCAAATAACTATGCCTTCAAAGTTAAGAACTTTACAAAATAAGGAATAAGGGGTATAGTTTATCATTGAATAGTGTTTCTGGAAGTTGAGTAGAGTCGATTGGCTTCCAATGAACTATGCATTCAAAGTTGAATGGATTTGCAAAATTTGCTACATAATTGGACAGAATGATGCAGGTAACCAATTTATTTTAATTGTTTTCAACATAAATGTACAACTCCTTTGGTAGAACTATTATGCTTTTTTTTTTTTTTTTTGTCTTCTCAAACTCCCTCTTTTACCATCAAAGACACTAGAATCTTACATCATCCTACTTTAAAACTTGATAGTTAACAGAAATAGATTGCATTGCATAGACTAGAAGAGGTAAGCTGTAAGCCATATGGTATTCATAGCATGGCTGTCAATCTAATCACATATTCTTAGTAGCAATTAACCAATCCAATACTAAATTTTCCGGTTTCCACATACTTACTGGAACCGAACCATAATATGGTTTGTGAAAATTATATAAGCTTTAGTGTTGGAAAAATCCAATTCATCTAAACAAAATTAATCTATTGTAGTTATGTGTACGTAAAGAATGAACAAAAATGTTACAATTGAAAAAAATACTAATTTACTGCGTGCCCTATTTTTGCCTCAACTGTTCTTCAGTATTGGCTCACTTCTATGCTCATCGTGTTTATTCCCCTTGCAGACGTAGAATTAGGGTCAGGGCTTCCGTAGCCGCCAACGTCGAAGCAACCCATTATTTGTCCAATTCGGCATATGTCTTCTGTAGTTGTTGTAGCTACATCAGCAAAGCTTCTCTAGTGTCGGGTATCAGTTTTTGGTGCTGCCAAGTACGCAGTGGTCTCTGTTATTGGAATCTTGTCTTGAAAATCTCTACCATGGAAAATCGATGAAAACAAAGATATCAGCCCCAAGAAAAAGATTTTCCAGAAAAGTGGCGGCCGTAAAACTATAAGGAAGAAAACAAAACAGTTGGAGATAGATGGCAATTTCATGCAAGACTCCAAAACAGAAGAGAAGAAAAGAAAATGCCGAATGAGATAAAAATTGAAGTACATGAATTAGACACACGGGAGGATGAGAATTGAAGGAATTAGAAACTTATATAATTTTTAGATTAAAGAATTAACGAATGTAGAGGAAAAAAAAACCCACTTCTAATTTTACCCTCAACCATCTACCCATTTTTATTGATCTCAACTTTTTGAATTTCCTTAATTATTGTTTCATATCCAGGGAAATTCAATAATGGCAATTTAAAAGTTGAAAATCCTACTTTTAAAAATTCAAAATCTTTAAACTTCAATTACATGTTTCAACCATGTTTAGCCAAATGTTAATTTCAGTTATGATTAATACAAAAAAAACTCCTTAATTTTCTTGTATGCGTACAAATATTTTGAAACTAATCATTCCTTCTTTGATTCATACCAAAACGGTTTATGCAAAAAAATTAGAAACGCAATTCAAAATAAATCTTTTCATTAAAAAAGTTTAACGGTGTTATCTTTTCCATTAGTTTTAACAAAGGCTAGTTTTGGGTCTTTAATTTTCATCTCACATTATACCGCTCATTAAAAAAATGTCCACATGGCGATTAGTTAGGGTGGCAATTAAGGAAAAGACTAAAAACTCCTTAGAAATTGTCCTGCTTTATATATATATAATTAGATGTGCAATTTTAGATGTAATTTTACTCTTACTTGCACTATAATTAGGAAAAGAACTAGCTTTAGTACTCGGCATTACTTTAGGATCAAATTATGGAAAAAAATATGGTTGAATTTAAAATGCCAAGCATATGAATAAAAAAAAATAGTTTAAATACTTGGTATTGCCGTGAGAACAAAAAAGGTTGGAAGTAATAAATAATGCAATGACAATTAAAAAAAAATAGGTAAAAATGTTATTCACTAACGAGAACACTTTATAAGTAAAATTTTTTGATAGTAAAATAAAATGGCAGTAATATGTGTTTTGATAGTATACATAATAGTTTAAATAAAAATATTTGATTATACAATTAATAATCATATGATGTCAGGTAATTTAGTAAAAAATACAAATTCAAAATGAATGGAGTATAATATTCTGCTAATATAGCATATTATTTTAATTTTTATGTAGTTCTTAGTAGTAATAAAACATAAATTAGATAGGAAATTATAGAATGTTTAGATCGAGATAATTATGTAAGATAGTACAAAAAAATTCTAACAATTAGCAACTCCTTGAGTATATTGTAGCTGTTAGCATGAGATGATACAAAATTTTATCTTTATGCACTATTTACAAAATTTTGGATTATAGAGTGTGAAGAATATGTATGGAAGAAAAAAAAAACAAATTTACTATAGTATGTCAAGCTACTAAAACATGTACAAGAATAATAAGAAAAATAAAAAAATAAGTATGAGTATTTTAAGTATTAGTTTTATGAACATAGTCTCAGCTTCCTAGCGTCGTTAGAGGACACATACCCCTGTTGTACTCACAAAATTGTCAATTTTATCTTGTATTTCTATAGGTTTTGAGAAACATATAAGTGAGTGCACATACTTTACAACAACCTATTAAAAGAAAGAACATAGTTATATTGAAGTGTTCTGGTAAGTTTTGGAATAGGATAAATTAAATACAAGACTAAGTATAATTGGCTTAACTTGACCCTATTAATAGAGATGACAAAAATAACTTTATTGCCCATAACCTACTCAAACTTGACCACCCAAACCCGACCGTACTTGCAAAGCTTGTTATAAGTTAAACTAATTTTACCTGAAATGCAAGAAAACAGATTTATAGTGGAGTATCAAACTACTAAAATATGTATAGGAAACATAAGAAAAATAAAAAATGAGTATGAGTATTTTAAGTATTATAGTTCCAGGAACATAGTCTTGGCCCTTTAGCATAGTTACTTTCAAAGGACACAGACCTAACTACTACTCCCCCGAATTGCCAATTTTGTCTCGTATGCCCTCCAAGTTTTGAGAAACCGACAAGTTACTCGTCATACTTTACTGCAACTTATTAAAAAAAGGAATATAGCTACATCAAGACATTTAAATGATAGACTTTGGCATAAGATAAATCAAATATAATATTAAGTATAACTAGCCGAGCTTGGCCCCTACCAATACCAATAAAAATGATAGAATTACTATATTACTCCGGACCTTCCCCAATTTGGCTACTCTAATTGACCCTACCCACAAAGTTTTTAGGAGGTCATGAGTTTAACTATTTTTACTGTATCTTACCCTTTATAAATTACTATATTTATTTGTAAAATTTTATCTTTTATTTTAAAATAAAATTATAATTTAGTATAAATTCTTATATATTACCTTATTTTATAAATTTTTATTTATTAATTATTAGTAGACATACATATTTTATTAAAACATATATAAAATATATAGAAAAAATGATGTTTACACACACACTTCCACCACCAAATGGCTAAGCATGTGTTACTCACCTACTCGTGGAAGCCAAGTATGAACTTACTTATATATTAAAAGGGTATGGATTTAGCAATATGTTCACTGAACCTCCCTCTTCACATCTTTATCTACCAAGGAAAACTCATGACCTATGATCGGCAACCCACCCCCCCAATGAATGCTTAAAAAAAATTCTAGCAAAATGAATAAATGCTTTCTATTAAAATATTTGTACTCTAATGAAAATGCTAATATTTTTTTGTGCAAAGGAAAATTGTTCAATATTTTTCAAGTTGATTGTTTTAAAAACCAATGATCTATTACATAGGGTAGGGTTATAGTAAAGCCAGGTCAAGTCCGAACACCCTTAGCTCAAGCTCAATTGAAGTTTTTCATCAAAATTAATTACAGCGTGATAACAATCATATATTAATTAGGTGAATCCCAACTATTGGGTGATTTTTATTTCAAAAAGTTGATAATGATAACAATTAATAGGCGCATGAAAAAATAAAGGGGTAGTTGATTTCCAATTCTATGGTTAAGATATAAAAACCTAGCTAGGGATTAAGTATTAATACTAAATTTGTAAACTAATAATATTTATAGTAAAATTAATCTAATAAAGATCATTATAATTAATAAATAGAAATAAAAAATTTAATCTATTCACTAAAGAAAATGACTTAGCCAAAGAAATTTAACTTGACCTTAATTTTTTTTATTACATTTCATGTTTGACCATCTTTCTAACATAGTATTAGCCTATATTAATTAACCCTTAATATAGTGTTAGCTTATTTATTTAATTATTAATTTTTTTCAAAAACTTTTAAATAAAAATAATGAGGTAATGGAAGAAAGTTATAATTTGAAGCTAACATAGAAAGGCTCCAATCAAGTGTCATGTATTTTTGGTAAATAAACTCAATTGAGTGATGAAAATAATAATAAAACCATCTAATGTAAACTATATTTTATAAATTTAAAATGAAAAAAACAATAAAAATTAACAAAATAAATGAAAAGAAAAAAGAAATTAACAGTAACCAACCACACCAGAAAAAAAATCAAACTATTGAATGAAAAAGAAAAAATGGAACAAAGAATATGCTCACTATTGTCTATTAGTTTAGGTTTTGTTTTCAATTTGTACTCATATATATGAGAAATTTTATAATAGGAATGAGAAAAGTCTAAGATGTAATAAAGGTAATAATATTAACACACATCATAATGTAGTTTACTTTTTTTGTACAATGCATAGTTGACCAAATCAATTTGAAAAAAAAATGCCGGCATTAGTTTGATATGTTAGTTTAACAAAAAAAAAAAGCACAATTTTGAAAATCATACAAGAATTTTAGATTGAATTCAAGCCTTTACAATTAAATAAAAAACTAATCCTTTTACCATTGAGAATAATAAAAATATTTTTGGTAAGTGTTAAAGTATTTTTGATATTTTTTCTAAAATAAATTAAATGTTAACGAGCGTCAATTTGATTTTATTTTGGAAACATTTAATGTTGGCATTCTCATTTGTTTTAGAAGTGATTAAAATTTAAAATTGTTTAAAAAATTAATTGTTTCCTTTTTATGAAAATAGGTTCTGATTGATGTGATCTTTTTATTTTAGATAATAAAATGTTTCCTCTTGAATAAATTATTCTTATTATGTGAAAAATCTTGCCTGACTATTAAATTTCTATAATAGAGAAATGGTACGGGGATTTTAGAATAAATATTAAAGGTTATGATATTGTTGTAAAAATTAAAATTTCCTTATTAATTGCATTTTATGTACAAGATTTTGAAAAGCTTCCCCTTTTGTGTGAAGTAAATGTGTGAATTTATGTGAGAAAATATACCATAAAAATCTACATTAAATATGTTAATATGCGAGAAATTGTAAGGAAGACAATGGAATATTAAAATTTTGTTCCTTTTAAGATGAATATTTTTAGTACCAAAATTATAAAATCTTGATATTGATTAGTAAATAAAAAAGTAAAAGAAAAATGCCTTTTACGGTGACAACATAACAATTATACATTTATGGGTTTTAAATAATTATATTTATCATAGGTTAAACTTACTAAATAGTATAATTACAATAATAAGAATTTATGAGTTTTACATAATGAAAATGACACAATTAGAAGATATAAAAAAAATGAAAAGTAACATATTATCAAATATAAATAAAAAAATTAGCATATATTATACAGCATAGATTTTTTTTTCTTGCCTCCCATCAACTCATCTCCTTGTCTCTATCACGTCTTTGTATATTTTATAACATAGCTTTCAATTTTATCTCTGAATATAAAAATAATGAAAAATTAATATTTTTTAAAAGAAGATCCAACAATATAAATAGAATTTAGTTAGAATTGCAATCCAAAAAACAAAATATTATAATTCAAATTTTGAAAACATACAAGATAAGAATTTTATAGAACTGAAATGTATCACTACAAAATAATATTGCATAAATCAAAATAAATTTTTGAAATAAAAAAATACATACATACATACACATACATACATACATAGATAAGAGAGAAGAAGAAGAGAAGAAGAAGAAGAAGAAGAAGAAGCCTAAATCCAAGACATCAATGACAAAGAATCATGCATAATTTCAATCTTGAAAAATATGATTTTTCTAAATGAAAACAGGAGAGATGCTTACATTTGTGTAGGTTTTGTAAGATTATGATGTGTTAATATATATAGAGAAAAATGTGAAAGAAAAGACATCAATTTTTCAAAATAGGTTACATAACATATGACTAAAAAAATATATAGAGTATTTATTTATGGAAGTTATATATTTAAAATATTGAGTTTTCAAATTCAATTGATATGTATAAATTTTGGAAATTAATACATAGTTGACTTTCCTTTTAAATATCATGGTAATAAAAAAAAAAAGGAAATGTAATTTTATAGCTAATGAATTGACAAAATTAGAATGTTGGTACAAAAGATGAAAGGTGGCAATGTGAAAGTAAAAATACGTAAGCAAGAGTTAAGGAAAAAACATCTGTAGGCATGAAAATGATCCTACATTAGTATATAATATTATATTATATTTCTTAATTTTGGCTGCAATTTGAATTTTTATTTTTTCTATTCATTTTTCAAAACAATGCGGATATTGTTGGCTTTCCTTTTTCTAATTTGCAAATGGGCATTAAATAATTATATCTACATTTCCTTATTTTGAACAACCTAATTGCCTATTTGATGATATAATTTCCTTAATTAAGATCTCTTAATTAACACAATTAAACCAACATGCTAAAAGTAATGTGGGATACACTAAATGTTCTGTTTCATTAAAATTAATTAACAGTTTTAAAATTCCTTTAATTTTAATTAGGGCTAATTTTGGATTTCCACTTTTCATCTCATAGTAGATAGTTCATTCAAAAATAAAAAAAAACTGAGAAAAAAGACAACGTGGCAATCAGTGAGGTGTTAATTAAGTAAAATACTAAAACCTTCATATATATATATATATATATTATAAGAGAGAGAGAGAGAGAGAGAGAGAGAGAGAGATTGTATTTTTTTTTGTGATTTGAGAGGCTATTTTGGTTCGGGTTTTCAAGACCCATTTATTTGCCCGGATAACACGTTAATGCTATTGAATTAACATTTATCGAGCATGCTGTAACAATTTAAAATATCTATTAATTGTAAAAAAGGTATGATATGGGTTAAAATTACTAGGAGATGACTAACATATACTTTAAATTAAGATTTTAATAGTTTTTTTTAAGATACAATAAAAAATGTAGGGGCAAAATGCATATTTCCAAAACAAAAGAGGGCAAAGCGTAATATTAACTAAACCCTAGGGGAAGAATTGTAATTAACCCTTGATATAAGCCTCTTAAAGCTTTATGTGCCCGACTTTTATTCTCAGCTAAATTGACTGTGCCAACCTTACGGGAATATACATACAATTAGTTCGCTAATTTACAATACAATTTATTTAATTATTTACTTTTTTTGAGGTAAAATTAACCAGAGATCATCTAGTTTATTTTTTTGTCCTAAATGGGTACTGAAGCTTCATCTTGTTCTACCGAGATACATTTCTTTCTAATAGGCATCCTATTCAATTACTTTCCGTTTTTAGTGTTAAATCTAATAGAAAATGCTAACGTAGCATAAAAACTATTAAACAAATAATTAACATAACAATTCTAGTCTTCTAAGTTTTCCTGTCAACATTTATGAACCTTAAACTTTTAAAGTCATTATTTATGCCTCTAATGCAACTAAAACCCCCCCCTCCCTTTCTCTCCCTGTTCGCTTCTTCCCGGCTGCTATTTACCCTAGCCGCTCCACCATCACCTCTTCGTTCTCCACCACCAGAAACACAAAACTCCAAAATCTCTACAATCTCTGTGGGGTTGGAATTGGAAAGAAAAATGATGTGGGAAAGGAGAGAGACCACAAACAATAGATCTAGATTTTTATGGTTTAAAATTGTTAATAGGAAAAGTTAAAAGATTAGAATTGTTATTTTATAATTTATTTTAATGTTTTCTTTTGCCATATCAGCATTTTCCGTTAGATATAATTATGAAATTAACAAAAAATATCTAAAGAGGATGTGGAATAAAAGGTAAGGTACCTTGTTAGGACACTATGAAAGTCAAATACCCATTTAAGACAAAAAAAAAATAAGTTAGGTGATCTTGGTAAATTTTACCTTTATTTTTTTTTTAAAAAAAAAGAGTTAGTTCTTCAAATCTATAGTACTTCAAATTTGTAGATAATAATTCTGTCGAGCTCTCGTTTTCACATTGAACTTATTCAAAGTCAAATATCAAACTATTGTTGCATGCACTTGGTCTACAACGTATTGATTTGAATTTCTAATTTTCTTGTTGAACTGAATCGATCAAATATATTATTCGTTAACACCATGTTCTTTTGACTTTTTTTTTTTTTAAAAAAAAACCTTTAATTGCATGTACATTGTTATGGCGAGTGTTACTTTCGGCCGCTTTTCAAAACAAAGATGAATAAGAAACGTTGAGGGCAGGCTCTCTGTCACCTGGTGTATGTTCTCCTAACTTAACACTATTAATTTAACATTAATTTAAAGCAATTCATCTAATTTTAAGATATATTTGTCTAGTTCATATGTATGTATTTATCTAAAATGAAGATTATCTTGTCTATATTTGACATAAATTTATTTCATTTGATTGTATATTTATTTTTTAGATCCATTTGTCTAGTTTTAAAATGTATTTATTTTGGATTGAGATTACTCTCACCCAATTTTGGATAAATTTAATGCGAAATAAGTTGGCTACATTTTTTAGTCTGGTTCGGGCCAGGATACGGGTCAATATGATCCTCTAGATGGCCAAACAAGAATGCCTTTGCCATACTTATTGCCACTAATTCGTCTTCCACAGCCACCAACGAGTAGAACATTCAAGGACAATGTTTTTTTTAATCAATTCCAGCAAAAGGAAGGTTTAATCTCATCTCCTCATGTAACTCTCCCTTCTGTTTGCGATATAGCAGTGTCGGATTTAGGCATCCACTAGCGTTTGCAGCTTCTCCGCGCGAGCTAAGCCTTCAGATCTTGTTGTTCGCCGCTAGATTTTCCACCCTATTTGCAAAGTTATACCATTGAATTGGATTTTTTCACCATGTTCACGTACTCACCTCTCTTTGTTACTGACCTCTCGCCTCCACAGGACAGCTACGTGCATGGACTTATTTCGCTCCAACAATCCAAATCATCAAAACTCACTTGATCTTAGATCCCAATCACCCCATGGCTTGACGATGGCAGTACAAGAACCCCGCACGATTAATGCGACAAGGCTTGTCTAAAAGAAGCACGAACATCGTCATAGGTGGAGAAGCCTCGAAGGCCACCGTGCAACTGATCCTTCGTCGACGGGTTGGGTCACCGTCAATCAGTGGTTTTGACTGTAGATCACTTGATCTAAGGCCATGGGTTGGCAGCCGGATGTGGGAACGGTTAGGTCAGATGATGGGCAGGGTGCACAACAAGTATGGCAGTGAAGTGTATGGTTCATCTGTTAGTGAGAGTGAAGCTAGAAGCGACAAGGAAAGGATGGCACAAGGCCGTAAATATAGCCAAAACATGGGCCTAAAAAGTAAAAACATTATAATAAGACACGGCTTTGTTTTGACCCGCAAACAATCTCACCTGACTTGGCATCAATGAGACCTCTTTAAACTACATTATGTAGAAACGAGTTAGTTGTCATGTCTAGATTTGAGATATAATTGTTTTGCTTTATTTGTATATATGCTTGTGTGATAAATTCCTGTAAGGGTTCATTAGCTTATTTTGTGTCTTAAAATAGTACCCCATATTAAATTTGTTCAATTGAAGTATCATATCTCATTGTTGCGCCCTAATTAGATTCTTTTCATCAATTTCAGTGTTAAATCAAATGGAAATTACTGATGATGAATTATTTAAAACTACAAAAATGTAAAATAACAATCTTGCTTCCCAAAATTTTCAATCAATAATTTTAACCCTTAAACTTAGTCAATCTATTGTTTACACCCTAATTGTGTGTGGAGACCTGCCTCAGATTCCTCTTCTTCAAATCACAATTCTTTATCCACAATTTCGTGTGACAACATTGTAGGTGTTGCAAATCAATGTCCCATTCAAAGTTGAAGAGTCGTTGATATTTTTGCATATTTCTGCCATATGCATCAAATCAACCTAAAAACTGAAATCAGAAAAAGATAATGCAAAAAACACAAATTTAAGCTTTCGGTATATCACGATCTAGATTAAATATAGATCATCAAACCTTTTCTTCCCACCATAATTCTTTGAGATCAATGTTCTAATTGACAAAAATGAGGAAGTCATTTGGCAGACGATATCAATGGGGGTTTACAACTTAGATTTAAAGGGTCCCTTCATCTTATGAGATGCCAATGGGTATGGGCTTGAACTTCAGAAACCATGTAGCAGCAAGGCTTGTGAAAGGAGCACATGGTGACTGACGGCCTTGATGATTTGTGTGAAGATCTGAAAAAGTCAAAGAGCAACGAAGATGACAGCAGAGTCCTTCTTCACAATGGGTAATGGACAAAGTCCTTCTTCACAAGCCTCTTAAATTCATTTATAGCTGAATCGAGCTTTCTAAACCCTCGAATGGTGCAAGATTCAAGGAGAGAGAGCAGGTCCTGTAAGTCCGAATAAAGCTCTTGACTCGAATGAAGTAGGTCTTATCGAGTGTAGGCGAGGAGAATGATGGAGGGGAGAGATTTGAGAAGAGTTAGGAATGCAATTTGACTGAACCAAGATATGGTCACAATTGTCTGTTTGAAGTTAGTTATTTTGTAATTTCGGTTGGTTCTTGAGTTTTTAAAAGTTTAGGTTTGTTATTGATGTTTAGGAAGTTTGAAAGATTTAGAATTATTGATTGAAAAAGTTTAAATACTAAAATTGTTATTTTATATGTATTTTAATGTAAATTAATGCCACATTAGCAATTTCTTCTAATTTAATGCTAAAATTCATGGAAATGACCAACTAGGATGCAATAATGAGATAGTGTACTTTAATAGGATAAATTTAAGATATGGTACTATTTTAGAACATAAAAAAAAATCCAAATGACCCATTTTGGAATTTACCATAGATTTCTGAGATTTACATGTTTACTTTTGACATGTATTTTTCTTGTTCCAAGAAACATTTGTCATTGTGTAGATTTGATATACATTCTTTTCACTTAATTGTATATCTATTTCTAAGATTCATTTATCTAATTTTGACTACATTTATCCAATTCTAATATGCATTTATTTATGATTGAGATTATTTTATTTACATTTTAATTACATTTATTTCACATTAATTATATGTCTATATCTGAAGTCATTTATCTAATTCTAATATGAATTTATTTCATTTTAGTAAACACTTGTCTAGGATTAAGATCATCTTATATGAATTTGAGATACAATTTCTTTATCTTCATTATATGTTTAGTTCTAATATGCATTTATTTACAATTTCTACTAACTTTAATAATTCCCCATTAGTGAGTGGAGATAAACCAGGTGGATTTGAGAATCTATGCATTTATTTTATGTGTACAATGTAGGGATGATCAAATCTTACCAATTTGATGCTTGGCCAAATCCACCTAAACCCAAACTCGATCTGACAAAAAAAAATCAACGATTTGAACCCGACATAAACTCGAACCCAATTGAATGGAAACCTGAACCAAAATGACCCAAACCCAAAATACTCAAACCCAAAATGACCTGAGCCTAAATTGACCCGAACCCGAAATGACCTAAACTCGAAACTAATTTAACCCAAACCTGAAATAACCCGATGACTAAACCTGACAAGACTCAAACCTTAACTTTCCTATTTCACTATCTTTTACATTTATGAGCTTCCATGTTTAGTAACTTTTTTTTTTACTTTTATATTAAGTATGTTTCATATTTAAGGAATGTGACTTTTGTAATTATTAACTTCCTTTTTTTAGGACTTCTATATTTAGTAAGTCTTATATTTGGGGAGGTGACTTTCATATTTAGTAACTCTATTTTTTTCGGACTTTCATGTTTAGTAATTCTCATAGTTTGATCGGAGATTTCAATATTTAATAACTTTTATATTTTGAGGACTTTTATATTTTATAAGTCTCATATTTGGAGAAGTGACTTCCATATTTAGTAAGCTCCATATTTGGATTCTTTCAAAATAAGTACTCATTTCATCCCAATTTAAATGCAACATTTCCCAAGGCACGCTGTTTAAGGCGTTTACATTTTTCTTCTTTTTTTTAAACCCTTTTTCTTCCTTTGCTCATCGTCTTCCCCAAAGCTTTGTGCTTTTGTTCCTCATCTTCCCGTTTGTGCCTTTTATCCTACTAGTGACATCAAGAAATCATCATCGCCGAATCGACCTCAATATTTTTTTAATCGTCGATCAAGCTAAATCGTCTATTTCGCGTCACCCCAACCTCCTTGCAACCGTGACCTCCTCACCTTAATATCCTTGGCATGATCTTTTCACCCTCCAGCCTTTTCGCCTTCTCCTCCTTATTAGCTTGCCCATCACCTCATTGCCACTCCTTGCCGCAACCCAACCTTTTTGCCCACTCAACCCACAAACTCCTCATCACCTCTTGGATCCTCATTGCCCACAGTCTTGTCAATTCAGTGAGAGTTTTGTCATCAATTCACCGTTTTACCATCGATTTACCGATTCACCGTTGATTTTGGTTGATTTAGCTTTTCGCAATTGTGGCAGAGGTTATTATGCTAGAGTAGACAATTATGTCTTTGATTTGTCGATACACCAATTCCCTCTCCGGCGATGGCGGTTATGATTATATAGGGGAGGGAGCAAGAGATGAGGAAAAAGGGTAAATTAGGTAATTAGGTATAAAAACATTACTAAATTAGGAAATGTTTCATTCTTTTTTTAACAGCCAAAAAGGAAAACACTGTATTCTATTTAGGACAGAGGGATTAACTTTTATATTTAGTAAGTTTAATGATTTTGATAGACAATTGTTAAAATTACAACATTCATCCCTAAACTTTTAAGTATAGTACAATAAGGTACCTAACTTTTAAAAAATTTTATTTTAGTCACTCCTAGTAACTACAACGTGGATCAAATCTTTGTACTTTTACATAATTTTTTATTCAAATTTTACAGTTTAATCACTAATAGTGAACTTGAGTTGCATTTTGTAGTAATTTTAAAGAAAATTCATTGAGACATAGGCACAGTAAAATTGTCATAGTCTATGTTTGGTTAATAGCTGAGTAAAGATCTAAATGGTTTGTACAGTAATAGTTGAATGGTATAAGTCTAGAAAAACAATCAAGTATTATCAATAGTGTTAAATTATCCAAATATGTACTAAACTATAATGAAGAATATTTTTATGAATATTTTATTTTAAAAAATTAATTTTAATTAAACCACACAAAAAATTGAATTCCTTGATTTAAATTTTAACAAAAATTGAAAAAAAAAGAAACGATTCAATAATTTTAGCCTATACACTAGTAACCCGAGCGAACATAAAGGTTGACCTGAATCTGACCTGAAACTTGATCTAAAGTTACCTAAGACTAAAATTGACCCGATCTGTAGTGAACCCGAACCCAAATCCAAACAAACCCAGCATAACCCAACCCAAGCATAAAATCAGCTTGAACCCAAATAACCGGACTTGGACTCGAACTTAAATGATTTGACTCAAACCTGATCCGATCCACCCAATTGTCATTCTTATAAAGAGTTGTGTTACATATAGTGAAAATTGTCTATGAGCCTCAACCACCTCAACCCAAGTGGTTGAGGCTTAGGACACCAGGCGGAGGTCATGGGTTTGAATCCTGTAGAAAAATAAACATTTTTTTATTTCATTAATTATAAAGCATTTTTTACCCTTATACTTATGCATATGCTTTTGATTACCAATGCACATATATAGTAAAAGTTCCTTACAAAAAAGTTATTAATCCTAAGTATTATAATCCGACTGGCCGCTGAAAAAGGGTAGTAGATTTAATAAACTTTTATGTACTCAATCACTCACTAACATGTACAAGATATATAGTAAATTTTGTTAGCACATTTAACAAAATTAATGTAAGAAATCGAAATGTAGAATACACTATTCCAATTGATGTCAATTCTGGATAAAAAATTAAAAATAATAATTTTTTTAATTGAAAAATCACAGGTCCTTTGTTGAAGGGGAATATGAGGCGACTCAGGAAAAATCAAGTGAAGGACAGCGGGGGAAATTGTCCGCAGAATCTCCAATAATGAGGGAATGATGTCACAAGGGGAAGGAGAGATCAGAGCCGTCGGAAGGACATTGGTGATAAGTATTTATGACAGTTGGTTTAAAACCTAACAGAAAATGGCCACCATTAACTTCAAATCATAAATCGCTTGGCCGAATAATATGACCTACATGACATCAACTAGTTTCCATTCAACAGTGGCTCCCACTCATTTATGCTAATCAACTTTTTTATGTCAGTTAGCAGGCTGCCCTCCCAAAATATCTAATCATACAACTCTAAGTCAAGTGATGATTAATCCAACTCATCCTTCATCTTCACAAAATAACTAGATAAACACTAAGAAAAAAAACCAATTAAATTACTCCATTTCAATCCAGTTTCTTTTTTTCACCTAAAGCCAGTTAATTCCTTTTAATCTAAATTAATTTAATTTAATTTATTTTTATTTTTTTATTTTTTTATTTTAAAATTAATATTATGTAGGGATAATAATCTGTTAATTGTAAAATTTTTTAAAATATTATTAAATTTTATGAATATTTTTTAGAAAAAAATACATAAATATAATAATGTCATAAAAATTTTGGATCTTACTTTCAAATAAGCGATTTTAAATTATATTAATTTATTTTAAAATGAATTGAATCTTAATTACCATGCTGTCAATTTTTAGGTTAATTTGTCTATGCTATATGCTTGTTGTAAAGGAACCTCGAAAGGTTCAAATTATCAGATGAAGCCACCTCAAGCTAAGCTTTCTTCAATTATTTTAGAAAATAACTTTCAACCTAACTTACATAATTTTCAAAATTCAACAAGTGGAAGAATTAATAAGAAAGACAGTTTAATAGACTAATCATCACATATATCATCTAATAATTAAAAGAAAAATATAATAATAAAAATTACAGAAAAAGAGAGGGAGATTTTTACTCTCGTTCAGGCTAAATCTGGGGGAACCAGCAATACCCAGTAGCTAGATCCTAGATCTTGTTTCTGTCTTGATTAAAAATTAGCATAATCAGGGCTTGACATCTGTAACCACAGAATAGACCAACATCAATCTGGCACCGCCGGCTGGGAATTTCATTAAAGATCGATGAAGTTACATGTATACTGGATCGAAGCAAGATCCAATCGGCAGCTCCGGCACCCGTTGGCCAGCGTTTGTCAATTAATCATCGAACAAGTTGTTTAGAATCTGTGAACAAATTATTATCACCTACTGTATTGGATACCATAACGAACCTACAAGGCTATAAATTAAAGGCCAAACAGACACAATTCTGGGCTCCCACGAGGCTTACATGGCCATCCAATCCAATTTTCAAGATGTTTCGCAGCTTTATTGTTAGCTAGTAAACTAGAACACATCGATCTAATTGTTAGTCTATATATAGACTAATTTTATAATATACGATGAGTACGCCAAAACCGCTGGCTTCTTAAATTCTCACAGTCGACCACTGGAATGATTCGTTTGCAGAATTTCTTTATGGACTATTTAAGATATTATGACTCTAATACATTAATTACTGGAATCAAATATTATCTGGCATATCCTTAATTGTGGATAAATATCACCTATACTGTCCACTTTAATCTATTTAGTTACTTTATAAAAATTGTGGATAAATATCACCTACACTGTCCAGTTTAATCTATTTAGTTACTTCATAAACTTCTTTATATTTGAGTGGCTCGCCGCTAACTAATTTATATATAGAAGTTGCCGTGTGAGTAGAAGATTCTTGTTGGCGGTGAATATATTTATGCTATTTATTTTGCTTCCTACTCATAATTAAACTATAATAATAGTAATTTTTTTAAAAAAAATATGACAAGTTCTATCTCACACGCCACCCCATTATACCTAAGTTACAATTTGACTTTAAAAAAGAAATGCTCCTTCTGTATCATAAATTTATCCTTTTATTATTCACAACAACTAATTCATAATTTTTTTAAAAAATTATAAAATATATATTTTTATGTGAAAATGGAACCTTAAGAATTTTAATTTATAAATACATTTTAAAATTTTTTTATATAATATAAATTAATATAAATATAATTTAATTAAAATTTAGTTAGAAAAATTAAAAGAACCAAGGTTTACGAAATGTAAGTTTTATGTCTCACACAATTTGAACTCTAGCCAGCTACCAAAAAAAACAAAAAAAAAAAAAAGAAAGAAAGTGAGTATCATGTGGATAGGCTCATCGGCCTACTTAAGGCATAAGTATTTGCTTAAAAAAACAGTATAAAACACTTTTTAAAAATGGGCCCTGTTTGATTTGGAATATATATATATATATAATTCATTTGACAAGTAATATTTATATGTACTAAATAATCACATAATAATGTTTTTTAGAAAGTAACTATTTTTAAGAATTCTTCACTCGCCTAAAAATAGAAAGAAATGATAAAAAAAAATATTTTTCATTTTTATGAAATATTTTAAATTTTATTTTTGGGGTCTCCCAAAATTTGGAATTGTATAATTTGGAAAACAATCACAAATAATTCAGGATGAATTCACCCTAGGTATCTACATTAAAAAATGTGTGGAAAGAACATTTTTTCCATTATAAAAAAATTATGAGGGTTTGTCAAATCAGTCCTAAATCTTGTAGATTTATCATAGTAATCCTTATTCTTTGAATCTTGAAAATGCTAATGTCATATTTCAAACGCCAATCCACGCACCAGGTTGATCAAAATGCATACTAGCCCTAATTCTTTTAGTCCTAAAGCTTTTGATTTCACAAATTAGTCCCAAAGCTTTTTCATTTTTTCCCTGTCAGTCCTGAAACTTTTTTACTTATTGGCAGAGTAGATAACTCGAATTATTTAAAAATGTAAACCACGCTAGTTTTATTTTGAATGCCGATAAAATAGCTCCAAAACCTCATTGACCAAAAACGCAATTCATAGCCACTAATAACACAACTGATGTCTCTCCAACAAGCATATAATTATAAAGAGCTCCAAAGCGACTTTATTTTTGCAACTAATTGTAAGCGTCAATTCATTTTAACCTAAGTTAAATGATTTATTTTTACTTTTAAATTTTTTTTACTTGAAATCAATTTCATTTTAAAGTTAATATTATGTAGGTACAATAATCCATTTGAAAATAAATTTTTATGATATTCTTAAATTTTTATAATTTTTTCCTTTTTAGTGCCTTAAAATAAAAAAATTTATGAAAATTTAGTAAGATTACAAAAATTTTATTTTCAATGAATTATTACAACTATATAATATTTTCTTTTAAATAAAATTAATTTTAAATAAAAAATATATAAATAAAAATAAGCTATTTTTAAGTGACTTAAGTTAAAACGAGTTAAGTGTAAGAATGTCTGGTTTAGTGTTCAACTATTATTCTTGCACCTTGAATAAAAAGTAGATGGCGGTACGTACCATTACCAATACCATCGCTATAACCCAATATTTTTATCAAGCTCTTGAAGCTAATCACATACCTAAAAACTTTGCGCTCGAAACTCTCGAGATGTTTGCAGGGTATAGTTTAGTCTAACTGCCGAGCGTTGAATCACAAACTACAAGATTGAGTGACACCAAGCTTGAAGATGGATCGGTGTTCGAAATAGGACAAATTAACAGGATGTTTTTATGTATTTGGATCACAAGTTAGTTTTCCCGTTGTTTAATAATTCCTTAACACTTTCATCAGTTATTAATTCTCTGTATACGTAGACTATGTAAACAACTGGTATAAACTTTAAGAATTAAAATGCTAAGCCGATCTTTACAAAATGTTTTTATACCAGTTGATGTGGGAGAAATTGATCAAATACAAACTTGTTGGAATCAAAACTTGGACTAATTATAGTTTTCACCCCAAAATCATGCTTTGTTTCTCTCTCTGTTTTTTTTAAAATATACACTTTGCCCTAGATGTGACATTTTTTTCGTTTAGATCTAACATCAAATTTTAAATTTTAACTGTAATGATATTTTTAAAATTATTTAATAGTTTAAATTACTACTTTTCATCTATCTAAGATGTAAAAGCCTCTTTCCTCTCAATTCAAATGACAAAGTGGGGTTTTAGTGCGTCTATGGTCCCCTACCTTTAAATATTGTTCTACTTTCATCCTTCACATCCATTTTGTTCCACTCTCATCCTTTACTTCATCAAAACATTCCATTTTTTTCCCTCCCTTTTGGAGAATTATGTGGGATGGAAAAATGTTACGTCAGCCTAAGATTGTAGAAAAGTCTCTATTTTGACCTCTAAAAACTTGTTCTCTCCCCCATAAACCCTAAAATTTTCCCATTTAACAATCTACCACCATAAATCTTTTATTCCCTTTCCTCCAAAACAGAACCTGATCCCGGACTCCCTCATCCTCCCCCAAATCCTCTCCATTTTCTTCCCCGAAATCCGGTCCTTCACAAGCCCTTAAATCCTCCTCTAGCACCTCCACCCCCTGCGTCCGCCCCTAAAACTTCCTAGTCCGCCTCCTTCCCCTGAGTCTGCCTCGTCCTCAGAAACCTTCAAGCTCACCGCCAACACCTTGAACTCCTACGCCTCAAGCCCAGCCACGGCCCATGCCTGCCTCGAAATAAAACCACTTCACTACTTCACCGAAAGTTTCTAATCATGAGGCAATTGATCGGCAACCAAAAGGGGTTGAATCAATTTAGCCATCTATGGTGCGGCCTTTGTATTCTGCCATATAAGAGAGCTCGCGCTCCAGCTTCTATCGGTCGTTCCATCATTTAGCCGTGGAACTGGTAAATAAAATCAATAGCCCTCAACTTCTTGCTATAAAAATCATTAGTTTTGCCAGTCGCCACCCAATTGGCTCTCATATGCTCCAACGCTGCTGCACGCGATTGTGAAAGTGCCCTTTTATTCTTGATGAAGCACTGCCTTATCCTCTCCTCCACTTTGTCAATCGACACCTTGGACTTTTTCTCAGTTTCATCCCCATCACCCAGCTGCATCGACGCATCACCAATATCGTTCGCTATGGCTGTGGTGGATGAGAGCGAGTTCTCGGATATGGTGGGCACCATAAGAGGAATCAGGAACTGGGTATCTATTGGAGTGGTAGGATGAGATGTGTTGGTGAGCTTGATGAAGGGCGGCTTAGATTTGGATGTGGGTGGGGTTGGAGGTGGCCGGAAGGTTCTTGGCCAAGAGAGTTCCAGGGCGGCGACTAATTCTTGGACCATTGTCGGGGCTGGCTGAGATTCTTCCATTGTCTTATTGCTGTCCATGTTTCTGTAAATTGGTGATTCTCATTGTTGTTATCCTAAAGTTTCTTCAATTTGGCTTTGTTCTTGAGAGCATTTCCGTGTATGGTCGCTGCTTTTTTGGGAGAGAAATAGAGACTTTGCTCAAGAGCGATCCCATGAAAGGTGCTCTTGAAGATGTGAATAGATTTGCGGGATAAGTGAATGAAGTAGAGCAAAACGAGAATGATCCATTTGTGGCGAACTCAGAGGTCCTGCTTTGGAGGAGAGAAAGGAGGAGATTGATGGTGGCTAAACTGTTAGATAGGCAGATTTTATGGTTTCTGGTTGAGAGAATAAGTTCTCAGAGGTTAAAATTGAGGTTTTTTTTCTGCACTCTGTGCTGCGATGGCATTTTTCCATCCATCATATTAAATGTTTTTGGTCAAAAATGGGAAAAAATGGAATGTTTTAATAATATTATGGGCGATAGTGGAACACGTTCAAAAGTTAAGATTTACGAATACAATTAACCCGTCAAAATAAACATTTTTAAAATATGAGAGACAAAATTTATAATTTTTTAAATAGAGGAATATAGAGTAATTTTACCTAAACTGCACGAGCAATCTGTAACTAGCCCTCAACATTTGACATATCCATTGTGTATTGCCTAGTAAGATCTTCGTTTGAGGAATTTAATTCTTCATATCGACATTTAGCATTTTTTCAAACTTCACCCTGACAAAATACATGTAATAATCAACTTTCCAATAAAAAAAAAGAAATGGAAAAAATAAGTGATAATTTAAAAAAAAATAATCATGTTATGACTCTTATGAGTCAAAAGAAAGTAGCTAATGCAGTTTTGAGGCAGGGATATAAAATTTTTTGCTGAATTAAACTAGCGATCCCCCAAGTGCCCATTGTTGAAAAGTAGTGACTAAACTATCCATCGATTGTATGAATGAGCCTTCCTTCTCCTTCCATCATCTAGGCGTTGATGGAAGTGTCAATTTTCATCCTCAATTTTATTAAATTATTTTCACTTGGTTCCCAACATTTAAAATTTAACAACCAAAACATTAAAAAACTGTAAAAACAATTACCTGTATAATGAACAATTAGAAAAATATTATTTGACAAGAGTAATTAATTAAACAACTTAAATTTATTAGCAACTAATTATAGTGACCAAGACACTGCAATTCCTAAAAATTATCTGAAAATGTTGAGGAAGTCCAATTCCTTAAATTCAAAATATTTGTTTCTGTTAGTCTTATTAAGACTATTATACTTATCAAATGCAACTCATTATAAAATAATATGACTCTATAAGAAAATAAAAATAAAAATTGGAAAAAAATAAATGGCAAACATCACAACCCAATTTGATCCGTCAATCCATGTGGGTTCACTTGGATCTCATATGGATGAACGCCTCAAATTGAGCTGTGATATCTATTACCTGTCACTGAATAAGAGTTAAATAAAAAATTAAAAATTTTTGGTTAAATAAAAAATTAAAAATTGACCAACTTAGATAATTATAAAATTTATATAGAATTGATTTACTTATTCGTTTTTAAATTCTTTAATATTCCACATGCTTTTCCGTTTATCATATATACTTCTTTCAAAAATTAATTTCCAATAAAATTTTTTTTATTCATTATCATTAAGAAAAAAATTTGGGTAGATGCCATAAATGAAATTTGCTTGTCAGGGTATATAGTACTAACAGTGACAAGTTTTCAAAACTTATAAATTCCACCAATACTTTAAAGGATTTGAACATCAAACAATATCAATTTTAGGGTTTATAGTTCCACACAACTAGCTTAACTGATAAATTGTAAGGAACATCATAGGAATGACTAGGGTTTGAGTAGTAGTGGCATTGCATTCTCTTCCAGATTTGGCTCCCTACAGTGCCAGAATGCAACAGAGGTCCTCCAACTTTCATGCAACAGCCACTTTTTCCCCTAACTTTCTAATGTACTCTCTAAATCCCTATACTTGTAATGTTTCTGAATGAAAAAAATCCTTTACGGATTATAGTGTTAGTGGAAAAAATAGTAAAATTGCATCTTTAGTTCTTAAACTGCAAGGAAACTACATTTTGACCCCCTCATATGGGTTAAAATGCCTTTATAATAACAACAAATTTTATTGGGGATATATTTTGCACCTCCTTTTAAAAATGCTGGATTTTCCCCGGTAGTGTTTCTATCCTTTTAATTATATTGATTTAATAAAACTGTAAATATAAGAAAGCAATATCAAATAGTAAAAAGTGCAAGTTATAATTTTGGGGTTGTGTACTGTTAGGTATTCATTATTATATTAATCAGTAATAGCATACGATCAATTCAATTTTATGAACCTTCATAAAAACAAAAGCATGAATTTTTCAGTATCGTTTGTTTCTGATAATTGAGTGCAAAATAGGAGTGTTTTTTTTTTTTTTTGGTTTTTTCCTTTTTTGAGGGTTGACTATCAGGTTAGAAAAGCAGATGGAACAATTAATGTAAAATTTACAAGTATGGGAGGGGGAGTACGCTTCAGCCAAAAGTTAAAGGAGTAAACGTAATTGATCGATACACTCTTTGCTTCAATGATTCATGGGGTTGTGAGCCATTTATGTAATCCAACTGAAAAAAATAAAATAAAATAAAAAAGAAAAGGAATTTGTGGCATTTCCGGTAATAACATGGTGCGATTAGCCACCGCCACCAAGACCAACAAAGCGCGCTGCGTAAAGCTAAGGCAGCCGTAAAAAAATTATACAAATAGGGGAAATAATATTACTCTAATAAAATAAGTACATTACTGACAAAAACAAATAGTAATATAAATATTAAGTAAAAAAGTTGAGAAAATAGCAGGAGTTAAAAAAGGGGAAAAAAGAAACAAAGAGAAAAAGATGCAAAGGCGAGCAAGATGGGCCGGCTTTTAACCAAATTTAGCTGGACAGACAAAAACCAACTAATAATCACCCTCGTCTTTTTGCGCAGCTGTGCATGTATTTTCTACAATATTTATCTCGCCCTTTATTTTTATACTATATCTTTCTGTGCTGCCTTTTTATTAATTACTGACCCCCGACCCCGCTCCCCATTCATCCGCGCTGTTCTTTTCTTTTCAAGTTCAACCCACCAAACCAACTCAAAAGCCAATTTAAATTACTTTCAAATATTAATAAACACCTATAAATAACACCCACATGGAGATTCCTTTTCATTTTAGAAAAATATTTTTCTACCCATAGTTTTGAAATGATTTAATTTAGTTAATACTAATAAGCTGTCAAGTTTTTACCAACCTATCTCGCCATAATAAAAGTGAACATTTTCTCACGTAGATCTGAAATATTTTAGACTTTGTTATCAGAAAACTTTAAATGATAGGCAATCCCTAGAACTCGAAACCCGGAAGAGGAAGAGGAAGCCGGATCATGTGCAAAACGGTGGTTGTGGTGGTGGTGCATTAGTTTTTTATTATTAAAATCAAATAAAAACGACCAAGATTGAAAATTCTAGCTACGGCTTCAGATCGAGAAATAGATCCCACATCCAAATACTACAAATTAGTACTAAATAGACAAACAGAAACCCAGAGGCCGAAACTAGCTAGCTGTTTTTTTTCTCAAATTTTTATTTTTTAAAAAAGAGAAAGTTTGTGTGGTGTGTGTGTGTGTGTGTGTATGAGAGAGAGAGACCGTGTTTAGAGAGAGAAAATTCACCACCATGATTTGTTTTGTACTTTTACGAAATTATATTTATTTTTTCTTTTTTAATGGGAGCTGTAAGTAATTGGCAAGCTGCAAAGAAAGGAAGATACAGAAAGGCACAGAAACGGAGGGGTGAGAACCCTATCTATCTAAGACCATATGCTGGGTGGAGGCGGTGACGCGAACGCTGCCAGCGGCGGTGATGCTGCGGCGACCCCTCGGCAGAGCGGAGCTCCTGAGGTCGCCAGCAGCGGAGCAGCTGTCGGTGCCGTCTTCGGCATATCCCAGGAGAGTATCAACAACAATTCGGCGGAGGAGGATCTCAGGGGACGCCTTGACGGCCGCGGAGGCTCTTTTGGCGGCAACCGGTGGCCGAAGCAGCAGACCTTGGCGCTGCTCCAAATCAGGTCCGACATGGATGTGGCCTTCCGAGACGCCAGCGTGAAAGGCCCACTCTGGGAAGACGTCTCCAGGTGATCAATTATTCCTCACTACTTGTTTGTTGCTTCTCCATCACCTCTCTAGCTAGTTCAGAGTGAGTTGGAGCTCGAGATCTGTGCTTCGAGTTGAAATTGACTCCGTGGCTCAGTTGGTTTTCAGTTTTCGTTTTAATTACGCAAAAATTCATGTTATGATTTCCACGAATTAGGATGATTTCTCGAGAGAATTGAGCATTCTGGATTGTAATTCAGAGGGAATAGATCAGATTTAGAGCTTTTTGGTTGAGATGGGTAATTCCTTCTCATTTTCTGTCGACATTTTGCTTTTTCACATCCCATCCCATCCTTTCACACAAGGAATCTTTAAGCTGAACTATCTCTTTAATCTTTATGTATGGGTCTCTTTCTCCCCACCCAAGTCGCTCAGTCATTCATTTTTTATTTCTTGTTCTGGGCAGTAATAATTTTCCCATTAGAGAAAATTAAAACCGCGTTCTTCAGCCCATTGGTTTGTCTATAATTGTTGCTCTCTCATCTTCTTGTCTCTACCCACTTACATCTTCGCCGCCTTTTCCTCTTTTATTTCTTGTTTAATTGCATGCACCAACGCAAACACTGTTGACCCTTTTGTTATTGTTGGTGAATGAATTCAAGATAAGTCCAGAAATTTCTATTTTCAACAGGAAAATGGCGGAGCTTGGTTATATTCGAAGCGCCAAGAAGTGCAAGGAGAAGTTCGAGAATGTTTACAAGTACCACAAGCGCACCAAAGACGGACGGACTGCCAAGGCCGACGGCAAAACCTACCGTTTTTTCGAACAGTTGGAAGCTCTCGAGAACCAAATTTCTTCACTCCCATCTTCAACGTCACAGCATCAACACAACACCGTTGCAGCGCCGCCCACCAGCACGGAGGGGCCAATGCCAGCAACAGTGAATCATCCTCCCAGTATTCTCCCTCATCTTACTGTTCCATTAACAATGCCACATACGATAAGCTTCACCGCCCCCAATTCGTTTCCGCAAGCTGCTAACACTGAAATCCAGCAGCCTCCGCCGCCTGCGGTTAACGTTCCTGCTTCGTTCGGCAATGCTTCCGAAGATTTACTTTCGAATTCAACTTCATCATCGACCTCGTCGGACGTCCACTTAGAAGGACGGAGGAAGAGGAAGAGGAAGTGGAAGGACTTCTTCGAAAGGCTAATGAAAGGGGTGATAGACAAGCAGGAAGAGATGCAGAAGAGTTTCATGGAGACTCTGGAGAGGCGCGAGCAGGAGAGGATGGCTAGAGAAGAGGCTTGGAGGGTGCAAGAGATGGCAAAAATCAACCGGGAGCGCCAGATTTTAGCCCAGGAAAGATCGATGGCGGCCGCCAAAGATACCTCGATAATTGCGTTCTTACAGAAAATGTCCGAACAGCAAAACCCTGGTCAGCCAATACAAATAACAATCCCGACGCCGCCGCCGCCGCCTAACCCAATCTTAACGACTCCTGCGCCTAGACAGGGAACTACTCCTCCTGCTGCTCCCACTCCCGCTACCGATCCTGCTCCCGCAGTTGTACCAGTGTCAGCCTCGATCTCGCCGCAGCCGATGGTGAACTTTGGTAATTCGTTAGTCAAAGCTGGCAATGGTGACCACAACTCGACGCCAACGATCTCATCGAGATGGCCGAAAGTGGAGATTGAAGCTCTGATAAAGCTCAGGACAAGCATGGAGGCAAAGTACCAAGAGAACGGTCCGAAAGGTCCACTGTGGGAGGACATATCGGCGGCGATGAGGAAGCTGGGCTATAACAGGAACGCCAAAAGATGCAAAGAGAAGTGGGAGAATATCAACAAATATTTCAAGAAGGTGAGGGAGAGCAACAAGAAACGGCCGGAGGATTCCAAAACATGTCCATACTTTCACCAGCTCGATGCTATTTACAGCAAGAAGAACAAGACCGATATAGGCGCGGGGGCGTCGTCCTCGTCGCAAATGAAGCCGGAAAACTTGGTACCGTTGATGGTACGGCCGGAGCAGCAATGGCCGCCGCCGTCCGTCATGGAAGATATAGAGAACGAGCAGATGGAAGACGAAGATGACGGTGACGACGAGGAAGAGGACGATCAAGGTGGTGGGTATGAGATCGTGGCGAGTAAACCAGTGTCGATGGGAGCAGGAGAGTGATGAAAGAATTTATTAATGGGCGCATGTGAAAGATCAGATGTTGGAGGCGCAGAAGGAAAAAGAATTTCTGGGGAAATGCTGTAGAGATGATAACCTGACCGAAAAGTGGGTCAGGGTCCGGGATTGCGGAATTGGAGCTCCGGAATTTGAACTGGATTTTGTAGGTAAGAGAACACAATATGAGGATGTGGGCTGCGGGTTGGTATAGCTTTCAGTGGGAATCATATTTTTAATTTTTATTATTATTCAATTTTTTAAGTGGTTTCATCAATAAGTTTTGAGGAGGAATTAGGGAGATTTAAACAATTAGATGGGTTGAGTTCCCACATAATAAAGTTTAAGGAAAACCTTAAAACAGACAATTTGTTGTATTAATTTCGTGTTTACTTTTTTTCTGTGATGTGTATATGGGAGATAATTGGTGGCTTACTGGATTTTATTTTTTACATGCTGCAGAATAATAAGTTATATCTTGTGAAAATTTTAGAAAAAAAGATATAGGTGGCTGAGAAATTATCCTTAGTTACGGTCTATACACTGTAGAGTCCAATTCGGGAAAAGTATTTGGCTGAGCTGTGTACAATAATTCAATGAAGGGACATTATTCTAGGTTGATGATAAAGCTGTCGGCTATGGCTGTACAAGTAAAGTTAAAATTATGATTTGAAGTTAAGCTTATCTCACCTTACAATGATACTTAATGTATCAATGAATGGTTCACTATTCTAGCCCTATACCCGCCGAACATTTTTTTTTCTTTTAATTTAGAATCAAATTAGACAGAAAGGAGGGAGAAAACAGAGGTCGCAAAGAGTTAGGTGAGCTGAACAGACATAAAGGCACAACCATTAATTAGAACATAGCTAGAGATCCAAGGTCTTCACTGAGGATGTGAGATTTTGAACTACCCAAGTGAGAGAAGGCTGAGATCCACATTACCTTGTAGAGTAGCATCTGGTGTTAAGATATACAGTAATTAATTTCCTTTAAGGATGTTCAAATACAGACAATTTGAACAATTAATAACGCCTGGAGGTCAACTCCTTTAGACTAATACGTGCGTACATATATATAGTGCATATATACTTAGATCGAAAAATTAAATATTCTACCTATACTAATATAATAGAGGAAATTTAGTGCACAACTAATGAGCACTTTAACTTCTATGATATAAAATTAATGTGAAAATTAAGGCATACTTGATTATCACCAAAGAACCGAGTGATATGCCCCTTGATGAAAAATGCCTCTTTGAACATATTTGTGGAAGACGTGACTTATTATGAACACCCAAGATTAGATATTTAATTAACTTGAAAATACAAGTAATTAAATATGTTGGTTCACACCCAATACTCGACCATAATTCTCTTTATTGTAATAGAGAAGTGTGTATGACGAAATAGAATAAGTAGAGCCTCCAAAAATTGTGTTTACAGCTTTACCTTGCACAATTATAATACCCTCTATTTATGGAGGGTGAATTGACACTTATGAATGGTCATAACCCTTCATAAAAGAGTCACAACTCTTCGTAAAATGTTGTACTACTTTGCCAATAGGTGCCTTTATCCACCCATAACTTCTTCCCTTAAAATAAGTCAATAACTACCTTTAAAAATATGTGTTGGTTCGGCCATAGAGTCACAATTATTCTAAAAGTTGTGTCTCTTTAAATCAAAGCCATAACCACCTTCTAAAGATTGTTAAATTCGCCTAAAACATGACCATTCACTAAAAGTCATGCTATTTCACTAACCAGGGTAGTTATGGTCATATATGTTGGGATAGACATATCCTTTCATTTAAAGGTTATATCCCTTCATGATATGGGTAGTTATGGGGTAGTTATTAAACAATTATCTTATATGTCAAGGTATACATGTACACCAACATATGATGTGACTACATCAAGCAGTAGTAAAATAAGTATATCTTAGTGCGCCAATAGAATTTAGTAATCATTCTTGATAACTAAATTCCAACAATTAAAAGTCCTTTTCCCTGCGAAAAGTTAGTTTATAATGTCATATTCGATAAACATACTAAAGAAAAATAAAATACTATGGGACGTCAATATTTTTACTTCCACAGTTCCAATCGAGCCATAATAAGATTAATCAATGAATTAGATAGAGGAATGTTGTGAATGTACAATAAAATTGTAAAAGTGTCTTAATAAAAGTGTAAAAGTGTAAATGAATGTGTAAACCCAAAAATTGTAAAAATAAAATAGAATGCGTGGTTTGCACCGTATAGAGATATTACGAAGATCGGTAAGGCAAACGAGTGACGGAGCGATTTCAGATCGAAGGTGCGGCGATCGGTGAGCGGTGGCGATGGCGATGAGAGGAGGGCGACGGAGATCGTACGAAACCAAGCAACGATTGGCGATTAGTGGTGGCACAAATGCAATTGTGATGTACATATATAGGATCCCATAATAATAGTATAACTTGTAAACAGGAGCCAGGCAGCTGTTGGTCTCAGTGTGTTCAATATTTTGTTATAGATATGTCTAGCTAGTGTAATGTATCTTATAGTAGCTAGTATGTTTCGTAGTTTATTTTTCATGTGCATTTTGAAGGAAGCACATGTTCTCGACGGCGCTTAATTGGTAATTAAGATGTAAATATTAGTGCTACTGACCTTTGAATTTTAGTTACGAAATAAGAAAGTCCACGCCGTATCTTGAACCTAATTCAACTCTTAATGCGGATTAATTAAGGTTAGATTCAAGATGTCAGAATTGCATATATATTTCCTTTTTGACAGTTGTTAAGGTGCGACAGCAACAAATGATAGGAGCTCAAGTTGGAGCTTGCTCACAAAAATTTCAACTAAGTACCCGACGTTCGTAAATTAATTTACATCTATATATAATATGAGCACCTGAAGAAAAATGTATTGGAATTACCTCTAATTAATTCTATTAGGCTGTTCAATCACACAGTTCTAGTAGCATGATTATTGACATGAGCATGTGTGAGCAGAAAAAGTTCGGATACCTTTAACTGAGGTAACTTACGGTGAGTTAGTTTTATATATTAATTTTAGTATATTATTATGCATTATTGTTATATGAAATTAATTATTAATTATTTTATCAATTTAGTACAACTTTACACGTTAAAGAGTTTAGAAGAAAATGATTTTACTATAATTTTTTATGAAAATAATTTTTTATTAAATTCTCCTTTTTATGTTGGTTAAGTTTAAAAATTAATTATCATAAATATGTCTTAAAATTATTTTTTTAGACTTCTTGAAGTATAAGTTTTGAATAAAGTAATAATTTAACAAATAATTAATTTTTATAAAACAATGAACAATAATAAATTAAAATTAATACGAAATGAATCTGCTCTTAAGTTTAATATTAAAGTTAGCATATCTCTAGCATTTTGTCTTTAGTGGCTAAGGGCTCTAAGGGATACGGGAAAAATTCAGGGTTCAAATTAAGGTTGTTAAAAATGAGTTTTGAGTCGTAGAAACGTAGGTTTTTATGGATATAGAGATAGTAACCTTGTTAAAATATAGTAGAAATGCAATTCTATTCTTAGAAACGTAGAAACATTTAAATATTAAGACTCTACCTTGGTGGCTTATTTGGGTTCAACAATGAATGAAGCTATGAATTTTTTTCACATTTTTCAACTCAAGGTCACCAACCTAGGTACCGATCCCAGAAAATTAAAAAACTCTCAATCCCTCTCACCCAATTTGCTCTCTCATGTGCAGCGAACCCGGCCATCCTTTTTGCTTTTTGGCATTCTTCATTTTCTATAGCTGCTTCTAAAGTTCTGCTCTTCATCTTCCCAAAACTCTTCTCAATCTCGCCAATACTAAGCAACAGCAGTGTATCTCCAAGTTTTTTTTGTCTTTTTGGTATAGTGTTATGACTATAATAAATAATATTCACTCCGTCCCAATTTAGATGAGAATTTTTTTTTTATATTCTAAAAAGGTTAAAACATTTTCTATTTTAGAAAATTTTAAACAATCAATTTATCCGTTTATCCCCATTTAAACTCTTATTGCACAAAATCTAATAAAGAATTTTTTTTAATCTTCACTCAATTTTTCACAACACAAAACCCAAAAAAATAATATTTTTTTAATTATTATCTAAACTCTCATTAAACAAAATTAAAAAAAATTAATTTTAATTCCATAGATAAAATTAATATAAATTACATATACCTTAATCTTCATGACTAGAGAAATGTTTCATCTAAATTAAGGTGGAGGAAGTAGGATATTTTTTTCTATAATTTTTTAGATGCGTTCAAATATCAAAAAAATATTAACGGTCAGTATAAGTGAAAACACAAACTTCCTCTGTCAAACCAAATAGTTAATTGATATGCGGAAAGGGTGTGATTAGTCGGTACTGGTCTACGAAATAAAGAAACTTATTGGATGCATGTTATCTAGTAAAAGGGGACGGCAGGGGTGGGAGCGGGGGTGGCGGGAATAGGGTGGGGGGTGCAAGACATGCGATGCGATGCGATGCGATTGACAGAAGCATCACATGCGATGCGATAATGGGGAGTATGATGAGTAGGGCCCACTAAAAGGGAATCTTCCATCCAAGTTTGAGGAAGGTGTGTGAAACGAAACCGCCCCCTCTCACCCTAAAATCAGTACGGGTTTTAGGTTGTTTGATTTCCTAGCCCTCATTGATTTCAGTGCCACCAAAGCCACCACAAGTCCATCGATCAAGATTCCTTTTCATTCGGACCAGACCTGTCCTGACCTGACCTGACCTGACCTCTACCCACTGTAAAACCTGCCTTCATATGTATAATCTTTCTTCCTCCCTCCTATTAATTTCTCAAGCCAATGTTATGCGTGGTACCATTTGTTCTTCACATATTTTGTAGCAACTTGAGGTTGAGGATATCACAGATCAAGGTTTTGACTCCCATTCTCTTCCCCTTGCAATAATTATTGCTTCCGTATCTCCAATTACCGTAGCTGCAGGGAGATGAAGATCTGTAAGTTTAAAATACTACTCCTATAGTTTTGTACTACTGAATACTCAACCCAAGACTCATATTTACTTCATTTCAGTTTTAAATTTAAATTTGACTTCAATTTATTTCTATTAATATTTATTAATTTTTTAAATAAACTTTATTTAATAAATATTAATATAAATAAATTTAAGTCAAATTAAGTAAAGAAAAAATGATAAATATTCCCAGAATAATATGATTAGATAGGTAGCGAGTGCATTTTTGGGCTGGAAAAGGAAGCAACGAATCTTGTCCTTAATTAAAAGGGCACAGCAAGTAAAAAAAAAAAAAAACACACACACACACACAAACAGGGCAAGGTTGTCATTTACTTTGTTGTCATATAAATCCGAAGAGCGAGAATCTTATGCAATTTGTGAGGAGTAGCAAACATAGTTGAAAGGAAAATATTTATTTCTTTAAAATAATCATTTTAGAGTAGAATACTTAATGTAATTGTGTGAGTTTCAGACTAATAACTGGCCTTTTTCCTTTTTAAAAGCTTACCTTTGATGACGAATGACGCACTTCAGCCGTCTCAGCTGCTTACTTTTGTCTTCCAATCAAATAATTTGCAAGCAGAAGCAGAAGAATTGAGGTTGAGAATCTAATGAAAAATAATTGCTATCTCATTGTTGCAGGGCCAGATAACATGTTGTAAAATTAAAAAAAAAAAATCAGATATTAAGAATTGTATTATCGTATTGTTGTAACTTTTGAATCGGATGCCGTGTTTTATTTATATTTTATACTAAAAAATTGGAAACTAAATTAATACTTGCATTAATTAATACTATTCCTATGATTCGATTTTAGGATCGGCCAAAATCTCTCTTGAGATTAGGTTTTAATGGCAGACGATGGATAAGTAAAGTACAATTATCAAATATCTGGTTTAGAATTACGATTGTCGAACCTTAAAATTCAAATGTCTTACGCTAAAGTACCATTTTCAAAATCTATTAACTTTCTTCACTAGGTATATACTCATATAAGAAATCACCTTGTGGGCGTTGTCTAAGTTACACAAAGAAAGAATTTTAAAAGTGTGAGTGAAAGGAAAAGAAGGTTATTTTTTAAAATTTAAGTAAATAAAAATTACTTATTAATTAATCTCAAATTAACTGGGGAAGGATGGCATAAAAGTGTAAAACAGAAAACGGGTCAGGTCTGATGAAAAAATAAATGTGTGGGGGTGTTGTGGGAAGGGAATGAATAATTATGGGTTGGGTTGGGCGTTAAGTGAAAGTGAGTGATGGTGAATTTTGCATTTGACTGGTGGGGATGGCATGGCATGAGGCTGAGGGGTGGATTTAATTCTGAAAATTGTGTCCACCAAATTAAAAGTGTTATTGCCCCCACACACATTGATAATTGGATGGATGGATGGATAGCAAAAGCAGAAGATATTCACTCTGCTACACAGTGCCCCGGACAAGACAGCTTACAGTGAGTAATATATATCCTGTCATAAACTCCTCCAAAAAAACTCACTCACTCACTCACCGTAGCTATCTACATTTATAACACCCACACCCATCCTGATCCACAAGTGACACATCTTGGTTTCATTCTTCTTTTAATCCTTAAAAAAATATCCAATAGAATCTTATTAAGTGCTCTGATCACTAATGGTATATATGGAACGCTTCATTTTCTTGCCCACTGCCCACTGTTTGCTGGGCCATGAGCCCTTAAAATTGATTTTAAGAGGTTTATATATGAAAATCCCGCTTCCATATATATGAGTGTATTTCGTGCGATAGACTGTTTCCATGAACTTTTCTAATTCCTATTTAACAGATTTGAGACAATAAGAAAAGAATATGTCTACTAATTAATCGAATACAATGAATCTAATATCTTCGCAAGATATGTAATGTTTATGTACCAAAACAAGCTGGTGATCTGAATTAAAGGTTCCGAAACACAGTGATAATATTTCTTGGTAATAAACAGCTGGCGCCGGCGCCACACCGGACAGCCCCCATAGGCTACCAAATGTTGGAGTGCTGGACTTGGACCTCGATTTTATCTCAACACTTTATAGCTTCCGTGTTCAGAAGAAAGAAACACACAATCTGTTGGCTTGGTGGCGGCTACCTGTTCTGTTTATCGATATGGGGAAATGGAACAAGTTTTATCAAGCATTGGCATGTCCATTTTACAAGCTAATAGTAACTTAATTGGGCAGGTTGCGCTTATGATTCGTACATGGTTCGCAAGTACATTTTATTAGTGACAACTGGGCATTTTAGAGAGAACTGGTGAATATCCGGTCTAGTCTACCACATTGTGTGTACACGGCCTACAATATTTGAATAAGGGTTGGTGGGACGGTTCCACTTTAAATTATAAGTATTTGATTCAACTCTTTGACCTTTTTTCTTCAATTTTGATCCTACCCACCCTAAACTATATATAAGTATGTGTGTGTGGGGACGTGTTCTTTTAACATATACATGTATACTTAAAGTCAATTCATTTTAACTTAAGTTAACTAGTTTATTTTTATTATTACATATTTTTTTATCTGAAATCAATTTTATTTAAAAATAAATATTCTGCAGATGTAATAATTGATTTGAAAGTAAATTTTAATGGTGTTATTAAATTTTTATAATTTTTTAATGCCTAAAACTAGAAAATTAATAAAAATTTAGTAAGATTACAAAACATTGCATTTTCAATAGATTATTACACTTACATAATTTTGGATTTTAATTAAAATTAGTTTCATGTAAAAAAATATAAATATAAAAATAAGTCATTTGAAATTTAATTAACTTAAGTTAAAATGAACTAGGTGTTAAATATATATACACATCCAATTTATTAATTAAGTTCATTTTTTGGTAATTATTGCACTCAACCCACATTCTTTGTAACACTTATTATTTTGATATACTTAAAATTTTTGTAACATTTTCATATTTACTTAATTACTTTAACACATGCATTGCCCCTTTAACTATTTTTTAATATTCATTTTTCATTTTATTTTGAGTTATGTGTAAAAATAAATGACAAAGGTAGGAAGAATACAAATTGTTTCTTCCTCTTTCTTAATCTAATGCCAAACTCAAAGTGCTATAAACCAATTCGGGATGTATACGGATACTTTCGTTTATGGCCATGCACATGTCCTACTATGACCATATGTCAGCAACCTTCACTTAATTCTACTTATATATGGTCGGAAAAATGAGACAATAATGAGAGGGACGGTATAAACAAAAATAAATAAATAAAAAAGGTAGGATAATAATAGTTTGAATTTCACTTCTTAATTAATGATAATGGACATAGGTGTAGTGAAAAACAGCCAACTTAACTGAATTTTACTGCTGGCCCATATATGGGAAAAGATAAGAGCAAGAAAAACAGACAAAGGTTTACTTCACATGGACAGGCATTTGATGGAAGTCGGCGTAATTTATATTCTTATAGATGCGACCGGCTGTCACCATGTGGGTTTGGCCATTGCCTTTTGGTTAATCTGGCTCCAGCTAGGCAGCCTTTACTTTGCCAAGTTATTGTATTGTTTTTGTTCCACTGTTAGTGGTTTACTTTTCCCACAAGGTCCGGTTTTCTTCAAAATTTTTGCTTGGCTGGGTATGTTAATAAATACCTAATATGGTCCAAGGTTTTCTAAATTCCACCCCTTGTTCTAGGAGAATTATTGGATAGTTACTGATATGAGATCTTGATATCCCACGTTAGCAAAGAAAAGAGAGAATAAATTAATTTTTATTTTACTTTAATATAGAAAATTAAAATAGAATAATAATTAGTGATAATTATTTTTCTAAATAACACATCTTTTAATCAAAGAACATACATTTTTTCTAATAGATACGTCTGTTCTAAATGATATATCTTTTGATCAAAGGACATATCTCTTCTCTAATAGATATATATGTTTATTCTAAAGGATACAATTTTTTATGAAAAGATATCTCTTTACTAAAAGATATGTCTCTTTTTCTAATAGAGATATCTTTCTCTAAAAGATATATTTTTTCTTAAAGACGTGCCTTTTCTCCCAAAGACATTTATGATATTATAAATATCAATCATTAATCCAAGTATTTTGACATGTTCTTGGCTAATTTTTATATTTTACTGTCTAAAAATTCATTTGGCTTTATAAATCCCGAAGCGAATTACCATCATCCCAGTAAAGCCATCATTTTGTTCACCTTGTAGAATTTCTCTAACAATCTTCAGAAAATTATTCACGATAGAGACTGTTGCTTCTAATAATGTGTCCATCGTCTACAAGTTTTTCAAATTATGATATGATCAAACTGGATCAATTTGATGGTACAAGTTACATTCACTTGAAGAAAAAGCTATTGTTCTTCTTGACTAAAACAGGTGTTGCATATTTGCTAAGTTAAGGGTTGCCTATTATTCCTAGACCGTTTGACAAAAATATTTGTGAAGTCAAAGCATAACACAAGAAATGTGAAGATGGAAATGAATATTAATGTCAAAGAGTAAGCTTTCTTGATTTAAGGTCATAGTTCATGTGTGGAAACTTGAAAGCCTACATGGTTATAGCATATCTACAAACGTGGTACCCCTATAATTATTCTATGGTTCTAATAGTGGTATGTTAATCTAATCGTCACATATTTAATTTGCATGATGACTAATCATTGTTTTATTATTTATTGAGTACGAAATTGAAAGAGATCCATTTTGGATGACTTTGAATATGATGAACTCAAACAACATAACCACATGCACATCCTTGATAATGATTGTTTTTTGGCTACCACTGGTTGTGTGGGCTTTATACAATTTGACCCAAATAAATTAATTACCCCACTGTTTGGTAGGCCAACTTGATTTCAATTTGATAAGTTTGAACCATGAAATATTTAGGGCTCATGAAATTGTTAAATTAATGTTGACAAATTGTTTCTTAGAAAAAGCATAGAAATGCTATTGATAGTCTAATGTACGATGCCATAAATTGTATAATACTAGATATAACATATGTCATTTGCAATATACAAGCAAACCTTACATAGAGTGCTGTAAACCAATTTTCAAGATTTTATTGAAAATTTAATGAGAACAAAATATCTGAACTTGTACTATTCAAATCATCCTTTAATACTAGAAGGTTATACCAATGCTAGTTGGATAATTAACATTAGTGTTAATAAATCCACATCAGGTTGGATTTTTAAATTGGGTGAAGGTGTTATTTCATAGGCATCTAAATAAAAAACCTATTGGGTGAGGGTGCTATTTCATAGGCATCTAAATAGAAAACCTATATTACTTACTCTACCATAGAATATGAATTTGTTGTATTGACAGCAGTAGGCAATGAGGTAGAATGGTTAAAAAATTTATTCTTCGATATAAACTTATGGGCAAAACAATGCTAGCAATCCCTTAGCACTATGATAATGAAATAATCAGGTCTAGAGAATTTAACGAGATTTATAATGAAAAATCAAGACATATTTCACTAAGATATAAGTATGTGAGACAATTGATTTGTAATAGAATTTTTACAATTGTCTATGTGAAATCTTATAGTAATATCACAAACCTATTAACTAAAGGACTTTTAAGAGAAATGATTAAAAGCACTACAAGCGCTACGAGTTTGAAACCATTATAGTTTGTCACCAGTAATTGGAACCTAACCTTTATTATTGCTTGAAAATTTTAAATGTTTAATAGGCAACAATATATTACTGTTGTGATGGTTTTTTGAACACTAAGTTTATAATGTTTAAGAAACAGAGGGTGAATGCTCATTCATTTTTAATGAAGTATTGTTCGGTTATAGAATTAGAACTCTCTCATTAGACTAAGGATACTTCAGCTATATGAAAACAAGTATGGGTGCTTAATCAGTTTTTGTGGTTTTAACCAAAATTGAATAACCGAGTTTATTCGATTTTCAGTTTTATATACTAATAACCGAATAGACCGAATTATAGGAGAAAATGAAACAACTGAAAACCAAAATAACTGATCAAAAATTCAGTTATTCAATTTTCAACTAAAATAACCAAATTTTATGCATACGTATTCCAAATCTCAAACATTTATCAAATATTTCAATCTAAACACACATTCTAATCACACAGCAAGTATCTATAATCCATTTCAAATCTAAACATCACATTTATACACATAACAAACATCCATCACATACATAATACTTTCCAAATCTCAAACATAAATAGTAGTAGAGTAAAAATTCAATTATTTTGGTTAACTAAAATTTAATTAAAGCAAACCAAAAACTGAACTGAAATTATATATCAGTTTTCGGTTATAATTGGAAAATGAAATTATACCTAAATATGGTAACCAAAAACCAAAATTTTTTTATTTGGTTATTTTGGATATAACCAAAAATTTTGCTCACCCCTAAACACAATAAGTGGTGTTGCTTTTGATTAAAGTTAAAAATAAACTTATAAGTGTTCATAAATCTAAAAGGTAGCACAAGGCCATATTATGATGCTAAAACTCACGGTGAATATGTCAAAGTAAAAAAAGTAATTAAAGTTTGTGCGTATAAGTTTTTCCGATCTTGTTACATAGAAATTGCGGTTTAATGAGAATTTAACCATTAATTTCAATATGATTTTGAAAATCTTAGACTAATGGCAGGTTTAAGTCGAAAGATACCTTCCAAATGCACAAATTTTAATTATTGGATTAGGCACATCACTAACTAAGTGGGGAATCATTGGATAGTTAGTGATATGAGTTATTGTTATCCTACATTGGCAAAGAAAATAAAGAATAAATTAAGCTTTATTTTATTTTAATATAGAAAATTAAATAGAATAGTAATTAATGATAATAATTTTCCCAAATGACACATCTTTTGATCAAAGAATATATCTTTTCTCTAACATATATGTCTATTTTAAATAATACATCTTTTGATCAGAGGACATATCTCTTCTTTAATAAATATGTATATTCTAAAGGCCACAATTTTTTATCAAAAGATATCTCTTTTCTAAAATATATGTCTCTTTCTCTAATAGACATGTCTTTCCCTAAAAGATACACTGTTTGATTAAAAGATATTTCTTTTCTAGAAGATTTGCCTTTTCTCCAAAAGACATTTATAGTATTATAAATACCATACATTAATCAAAGCATTTTAACATGTTCTTAGAGGATTCATAGATTTTGCTATCTAAAAATCCATTTGATTTTGTAAATCTTGAAGAGAACTGCCATTAACCTAACGGCAACATAGTAGGAGCATAATTTCCTTAAAAATAGAGATATTTTCACGTGCAAAATTATCCTTTGGCTCATCTTCTACAATTTCTCTAACAAGAAGCACATTCAAAAGTTTTTGCAATAATAAGGCCGGTCATTCTTGTTTCCTTAGCAATTTAAAAAAGAATGGTTAAAAGATTAATTGGCTTTTATTCACATCTTGGATTATTACTCGGGCTTTTTCTCGCAATTCTTTGTTTGTTTTTCTCTCAGTATTTTCATCTAGTTTTGATTTATCGCTGCATGCGGAAAAATGGAGACTTGTCGTTTTGATTTTATTCACTCGTGAACATTGATCAACCAATAGTTTGGGAAGCAAGAAATTGACAACATCGACCACTTTGGTCCCGAACTCTTTAGTGCCATAGTCGAAGAAAGCAACCAAAGCACATAGAAGCCCAAAGACGAGATCGACAGGGGCCTACTAGACATCTTGGTTTATAATTTGTAGAGACAGCTCTTCGTTAGGCCTAGAGAAGATATCAAATTGGGCCTCCCACAGCCTGGCCTGACCGATGTTGTAAATCCGCTCCATGGATTTTTGTTGGCCATTTATCCCACAACAAGACCCTACTGAGTTGCTTCAGGCCCAAGTCACGACAGATTTCTGCTTTGATGCATTTTTTCAGTCTTGGTTCACATCTTTGTGAAGCCTGCATTGAACATATAATCAATCACCAAGAGATGAAAAATGCTCTGAGCTGAAATCAAAACTGAGCTTAGTTTCATCGTATTCTTGCTGGCTGAGCAGCAAGCACATAAGATAATGGAATTAGGGTGTTTCTAGAGTGAGGAGCTCCTGCTTCTCTCTCTAAAAACTTTTAGGATCCCTGAGATTTGATGCTGAAATATTTATTGATATTGAGCAAAAATCTTTTGTTTCACAACTTGAGTGGGGGATCTAAAGATGTCATCCATATTATCGAATCTGGGCATCGGATTCGGGTATCTATCGGTTTGAGAGGGAATGAAATCTTTTGGTTTATTTCAAATTGGAGAAGACTTACTGAAAACGCATCAGAGATGGTGAGGCAGAAACTTCATAGTTCAGATGGTAAGGTTTTTTTCTTCATTTGAAGAGAAATAATCACGGTAGATTTCTTGAATTGGTGGAGGAGCAAAACTACAATTGATTACGATTAATTTTTTTGGAAGGATTGAATTCGATGGGTTGGAAGAAATTGTTTCAATTAGTGAGTGCGCTCTCCATTAACGATGTCGTAGCTGGAACGCATCGCCAATGGTCAGGGTTACGGAAGACAACCAGTGGGATTAAAGCAACAAATCTGGCGACACAATGTTTTTCCGGTGCGCAGCAGCATGTCGAGTGCCGTTTCCGGTGATCTCGTCGATGGTGGAGGCATTTTGGAGTCGAGATCTGTTCGGGGTAAGTCGGACGATATTTAGTCTGGTGCGATTGGTGCGGGTGAGAATGAAAATCAGAGTCTTGGAGGGTGGCGTTTCGTGGTCTTAAGTGATAGTGGGGAAAGAAAGAAGAGAAGATGGTTGGGCGTCAGTAAAGGATACAGGACAGAGGCGATGCAGCCCAGTCGGCGATGGATCGAAGAATCTCGGCGATGTGGTGAAGGCATCCGGCGACGGAGTCGGACTATGGGGCGGCGGGGCAGTAGGTGATGGTGATCTTCAAGCGGCAAGCCTTGGGACAGAAGCAGCTGGTAGAACAAGCCAGCGGTTCAGATCGGGGTAGGGGGTCGGAGAAGACAGCCAAGCGTGGTGGAGGAGGACCGGAGATGAATGTTCGTCTCGGGATGGAGCTGCGCATTAGTGACCCAATAAATGCAGCAGTTGGGAATTTGGAAAGGCGTAATGGTGATGGTTGTGGAATATTGACGCAGGAGAAGTGTCTAGGTGGCAATAAGGACCAAAATTGGGCTTCTGGTGGGTCAATTAATTGTTCCAATAGGCCTGAGAATGATCAGTCATTTATTTACGGTGTGCTGGATAAGGGAGTGGAGTCCCTGAATAAGAGTGAAGAATTGGCTTTATGTATTCCAGAGAGAATGTCGTCAAGATGAAAGATAAAAAAAAAAAAAGAAGACAAAAAATGTTGGGAAAACCTAAAGAGAATTGGCCTTTAGACTAATAGCACTAATGACTTCATTCTACATTTTATTGTTTAACAAATTACCCACAAAAAAGAAGTACATAAATGGCAATCTATGTTCAATATGGAATATATTCTCCATGAAATCTTTTTAAAGTAATTATTCTAAAAGCCATTGTACACTAATTAAAAGATGATACTCCTAAGATATTTGGAAAAAAAAATTTATATTTTCTACATAATACTTATTTTTTTATGATTTTTCTTTTTTTTTTTTCACTAGAGAACATGCATGAAAATTTTATAAAAAGTTTATTAGTTCTATAATGTGAGTATAAATAGAAATATATAGATTAAGTAGCTTGTGCATCACATGGGAAAAAAAACTAGTATTTACATAAAGTAGAAACCTTCGCAAGAGGTTGTTTTTATCTTTTAATTAAATTTCTCAACATACAGTTTTTTGCTTGGCCTTTATAAATTACTCTCTTCGACTCTTCCTCATGCATGTTCACTCATTTTAGCTGATCATGATTGTTAAGTTCCTGTTATCAGTTTCCCTTTTCATGCATATGTTTATTGAATGTCTTGGGTCTATTTACATCCACGATCTACTAATTATATGGTTTGCATGCCGTTTGCAGGATTGCTTTAAAGTAATAGTATCTGCAATGAAATTGTCCATGCATGGTGTGCATTAATTCAACTAGCATTTCTTTTTCTTTCTAGATATGTTTACATCTGAAAGTGTTACATCTACTATTGTTAATATGGATTGTGATCTATGACTTCTTGGTAAACTGACATAATACCAATAATTTATTGTGACCGGTTAAAGTTCAAATATTGGCTTGTGTAAGAGATTTCTTTTCTTTGCAGTTGGATAGTGGACCTAGGTTAAATAGGATGGAGTCTAATAATTTAGTAGCATTCAGGTTCACCTCACTTATTTATATACTATGAGAATATAATTTTAACGGCTCCTAATTGGTATAAATATGTGCATGTGTAGCAACTGATATCTCTCATTTTGAAGATTTTATAACTAGTATATGAAAAAAGGTGATTTAAATGCTATGAGGGGGAGATGTGAGGGTTTTTGGAGATGACGATAGCAAAGGATACCATGGTCTGGATAAGCATGAGAATGTTGAAGAGTTTGATGACATAATCGTAGATTCGTAGGTAGTTGCTCTATGGATGGGGAGCACCGGAGCTGGATAGATGTTGGTCCGAGAAAGAAAGGGCTAAAGGTCATTTTTCTACAAATAAACAATGGCGGCGGAGAGAATTGAAAAAAAATACCATTGTAAATTCGTGTGAAATATCTTAATTCAAAGTTTAAATCCAAGTTGCACTATAAAGTCTAGAAGTAATGAAAATTGGTCAACAATATGGTATTGGGCTCCTCACTGAAGTGTAAATGTACATTCCTAAAATTTAGAGTACACTAGCCGCCCATTATCCAGGGGTCTAACTGTGAGGAAACAATGTTTGGGAACCAGAAGGACAAAGAGATGCAAATTGAGAAGGAAATTGTCAAATAGAAGAGATTGAGGGCAAACAAAAAATCAAATTTTAATATTTCGTGGACCTATTTTAGAATTTTACCATTCTGTGTCAAGCAGGTTGAGTCAATTATCTTCAAAATAAGTTTGAAGACTAAAATGTACCCCAGGGACCAATCTCATTTTTATGTTCTGAGCATGTTACTCGAAGCCGTTTACTGTTCATTCGTGGCCCAACTCAATGTTATGGTGGATCTACAGTAATTCTTAACTCTTAATTTGCATATATATGATGTGGATCTAATTAGTGTTTTTGTTTTTTTTTTCTTATTCGTGGAATGTATTTATACTAATAGAATTAGTCATACTTAGCTCCTTAAGGTTTTAAAATCAACATATTCCTCATTCCTTACTTTTTCTTTTAACACCGTTTAGTCAGCCAGAAGCCAATGGTTGGAAGAAGAAACATCTCTTCTGAGTAGAAGAAAAATCAATAATTCAAGCTGTCCCCATTAAATTAATAGCGTCTAAGTACGTGGTTTTTTCCCTACACAACTTGCTATTTTTTAATATGATAACTCACTATACGGTAAATTATTTAATTAAATAAATTTAATAATTAATATTTCTTTGATGTTTTTTTAATTATATAAAAATACTAAATATATAAATTGAATTATATAAGAATACTAAATATATAAATTAAGTACCCGTGTATCAGACAATAAAAAAAATTAGAGGTGAGTAGGATTAGGTGGAACTATAAGTTTACTCAAGTTAATAAGGGTGGTTGGGTTGACTCAAGTAAAAATTGATCATGTTTCGTGGATTGCTTCTACAACTAAAAAAATTATCGGTTTTCAGGTTGATCTAGTTTCATATAGAGCCAACTCAATGTAGAATCAACCTGAGATATATGTATTAATATATTATAAAATTTATAATTTTACATATATAATTATTTATTAAAAATCATATTACAACAGTTTTTTTGACCTTTTTAGTTCCAAAGCTAATCTTAAGTCCTAACTATCCTATTCCTACTTGACAAAAGCATTCCTAATTTCACTAACCATCTTCGAGCAAAGGTTATGGATGCAATTTATTGCATTTTGTTGTTATTATAAACATATGGTATAAAAAAATAAACCTAGAACCATGATTTTGGTTATGTTCGGTTATCGGTTCTTGAGACTAAGTAAAAATTTTTCAGAACTGAGTCTATTTTGGATTAGCTCGGTTCCACTAGAAACCCGAACCAACCCAAATTATGCACACCCCTAAAAAAACTAATATCATTGTCTCAAATTCTTTTGCACTATTTCAGTTTTCTGATTTAAGTTTGACTTAAATTTCTGTGCATTAATATTTTCTATTTTTAAAAAAATATATTTTTAAAAACTACAAGACTTATAATTTTTAAATAATATTTTTTAAAAAATTTAACAAATATTAATATAAATAAATTTAAGTAAAAAAAGTTCATTTTAACTTGAGTCAATTGATTCCAAAATGTCTTATTTTTATTCTTACTTCTTTTTTACCCAAAAATAATTTTAATTAAAAGCCAATATTATGTAGGTACAATAATCTACTGAAAATACAATTTTTGTAATCTTACTAAATTTTTATAAATTTATCTAGTTTAAGACATTAAAAAAGAAAATTTTATAAAAATTTAACAATATTATGAAAATTTACTTTCAAATGAATTATTGCATCTGCATAATATTATTTTTCAAATAAAATTGGTTTCAGACAAAAAAATATATATAAATAAAAATAAATCAGTTGATTTAAGTTAAAACGAATTTGATTGAAGTGATGCAAAAAACTTGAGATAGATAGATGGAGTAAAGTGCATATATTCTCTTGTCTTAAATAACGCCATTGAAGGGGCACCCACCATACTTCCAGCAATCAATTTCAGCGTGCGCAATCCACCATTTGAATACAATACTTAAGGCCTACATTCTATGCATCCAGTTGAATCTTATCCTACAGTAAAATGCGACAAACCATTGAACCAACACTAGAGGAAAGGTAAATGATTGGCATGACCAGTGACCAGATCAAGTGGCCTCTTTTCAAATTAGATATTAAACCATTTATAATTTGCTGGCTGGTCCTTATCAATGAACTACAACAGATAAAAGTAATGTTTCTGTGGAATGTCCATGTCCATATATGAGCTAGCCTTCTTATTCATTTTGAGTTTGGAGGTCCGCGGCACTGTGTATGTCTGAGGACAGCCACTGAGGAAGAAAAAGGGGTAGTATTGTTTTTCTTCAGTGTTAGCAACAGCACTGAACTAGGAAGAAACTTCAATTGGATGGTAGAAATGAAGTTGTATCTGCTCTAGAAAGGGTTCCTTTTCCTATTCGTTTCCCTTTCTAAAAGGGGTTTTCCCCTCCAATTTGACCATTTTTTTTGTATTTTGTCCCATTAATTCTATACCATTTAAAAGTAATTGATTTTTCATGTATTTTCCCTTTCCACGTACAAAAAGAAAATTTATATTCATAAATAGTAATTGCTTTTAACAAAATATGGTCTGAAATGTTTGCAAAATTAAGTTATCAAGTGTTCATTTTTTCGCACTGGTCAGCTCCATCCTATTATAACACGATTAAACGCAATAAGCAGCATGCAGGAGACAGCAGAACCAGAAACATGTTCCATGAGAATTATCTCATCTCTGTTTACCAACGCACAAAATACATTTATGTTCATTTTGAGTGAATCTCTAACATAAAGCAAACTAGTTGACTAAAGGCAAAACAACGAGACCTCTGACAAGAGAAGGGGCAGGAGTAGTCAGTCAGCAAGCCTCTTCTACCAATTTTAGCATCCCATATAAATTTTATACATCTTACCCGACATGTCACAGATGTTGTTGATCAAGAACCTGCCATTACAATAAAAAGGGGTATGTCTGACAACAGTCTCACTTGATTTCAATCAGCACCCAGCTCCTTTCGCTTCAACTCCAATGCCATTCGCTCATTTTCTAGCTTCATCCTCTCGTTTTCCATTCTCATCATTTCGAGGTCACGATCCCTCTTTTTACTAAATCTCTGCCACTTGAACCTCTGCTTCTCCAATTCCAACATCTCAACTTGAATTTGAAGCTTCTGCTCCTCTAACTGCAGTGTCCGGGATTCAATCCACTGCTTCTGCATCCATGCTGCTCCAGAACTTTCAGGTAACACTTGATTCGCGTCAGTTTGGGCAAGTTGGGGATAAGGATAAGGACTTTTGTTACAATCCTGAGAATTTAGGGAACTCTGGAAACATATGTCATCATGGCCGTGGCCCTGTCTCAACCGCTTTGAAGAGCCCCCTATCAGCTCATACATTCCCCGATTATCAGCCTGTGAGGCATGATTATCTTCATATTCATCATGTTCATCAGTTTCCATATCATGATCATCGTCATCAAGATCATCATGCTGATGCCTCCTTGTGTCATCATTATCATGATCATCTCTACTTCTAAGAGCTAACTGTAGGGAACGCTGCAATGCTGGGTCATGGGGCAGATGCAACCTGTTCCCGTTATGATAAGAACACATTTCCTCATAGAACAGGTGTTTTGAACTTAAGATTTTCCTGACATCATCCTTTTCTTTCTCCGACAAGAAATCAATAACATCCAGGAGTTTGGGATTCTCAACAACTTGACAGGAGGTGCCTCTACCAAGCATGTCATTCAGTTTCTTGTACCTTTTATTCAGATCATTGAACTTATCCTCACACTGCTGAGGAGAAACATGATAGCCCCTCTCAGCCATCACCTTTGATACTGATTTCCACTTTCCCTTCTTCTGAATAACAGCAAACTTCCTCCTAGGCATACCATCAGCAGCTCCATCCTCCCCGATGTAAGACACAGCTGTAATCAGAAGCCTCACCATCTTATCAGTCCACTTCACGCGCTGCCATAGAGATCCCTTCTTGCCTTTATTTGTCTCGTTGTGCCCATCAGCACCCTCTTCAGTGAAGCTTGGCTCATCCTCATCACTCACAGAATTCTTTGCTCTCTCCCCTTTATTAAACTCCATCATCGGAATGGTTTGATCACAGTTTTGCATTGTCCCCATAGTGAGCGGAAAACCCTCATGAATGGAGGGATGGCCAGAAGATCCTTGCCGGGGATTTGAGTGATGCTGCTGGTGCATGTTATGGGGATGTTGTGTGTGATGCTGAACCCTTATTGATCCTTGTAAATCAAGGCCTCCATAAGGCACCCCTCCGGAAATCATATTACCTTGTGTTAAGTTCCCTTCCATTGCTATTCAAGGAGGCAAAGCAGGCCAGAAACATAGACTGTCATAAAGTCTGATTCAGATGTATTGCTAGCTCTTACAAGGAGATTACTAATTGATCCAACAGGACCACAGATACCAAAATCGACTTGTTTGCCGTCAGAGCCGCTTAGAATCTTATGAAAATTCCTCAACAGCTACAAGAGCTAGAATAAAGATCACCACATCCACACAGAAAAGAACCAACTTTCAAGTTCCACGTTCCCAACTTTCTCTCGTTTGAAGTGATTCAAAAGTAAAAACAGAACCTAAAATCAATGTACGATGTGTATGCTTAGGAGAAACCCGTCTCCAGAACCAGCTAGGAAAGAGAATCGAGCAAGAATTCAAGAAATAAAGAGACCGAACCTCAATAACCATCAACAATGCTTACATATCTGAGGAGCATACGTCTCGGTGTGATCAAGCAGAGAAGCCAGCTCCGGAGGGGATGAAATGGTCTTGACGTAGCAAAATCTGATTCAGAGATTTGAAAGGACATAGAAGTAATCAAGCATGTTCTGGTCGAGGGTTTTGCTTTCCGAGCTTCCTCTCAGGGAAGGAGTTCTTTTTACTTGCAGGTTCAATGAATGGGAGGTACCTATCACCTATCAAGTTGCCCCCTTTTGGCTTATTTTATTGGCGTCCCCAACAATTTTGCTAAATTTCAGTAGATGCCAAAAAATTGAAGTTAATTATGCATGTATTTACTGGTCAGCCCCCTTGGGCCACTGTGGAATACCTGGATGCTATCGACCCCTCCTTTTTGCTGTATTTTTGTTTTATTTTATTGGATGTTGGTGTATATCATATTTCAAGGTAAGTTGTGTATATATATTAATGTCGAGCTAAGTCTCGTTAACTTGTAATTAAATAAAACAAACATTAAGTAGTTATATATTTATTTAGTGAATCACGTTTTCTACATATTAAAAGATTATTTCGATAATGAGAGATATAAAAAAATTTGGGGGAAAATATGCTTATCTATTCTCTTATGTCTTGCTTTAGTTGTAACATCTAGTATTTACTTAAATTATCTCTCACTATTAGATGAAAAATTACAAAAACTAACATGCCATTGTCGAGAGTTAAGTATGAGTATCAACTTTTCCGTTGGTAAATAAAACCCACTTCCACTACAATCAAATGACATAAATATCAACTAGACCGAAATGTTACTCTTTGAAGATTTAGGAATTACTTTAAATGACCTTTTTTGTTTCCTAATTTGTTGGGATGCATGGGGACCATAAATAATTCAGGGTCAAGTTTATTCCTCCCAACTCCCAAGTCCCAATTCCCACCATTTCAAGTGATGAATAAAATACTAGAGAAATAGGCTAGTGTGAAAACGTCCTTACAACTTTACATACGAGAAGATACAAAAAGGGGTTGGTCGGTTTCATAAAATTTATATCAAGGTGATTACATTATTCCTTGATTCAGCTGCAATATTTTCATTTATTTTAACGACTCGATTAGTGTTTTCATTTTTGTTTTTTAGAATGCCTTATGGGAATAAGGTTTCAATATTAAAACCTTTAGATATGATACTGGTTATACTTGTTTTTCTTTCATGTGAAAAATTATTTAATTTAATAATAGTCCTAAGTCTTGACCACTCAGTAAAGTGGTTGAAAGACATGGATAAAGATCTGAACTTTAGCCTCTATTATTTTCTTATAAAAAAGCCATTAAATGCTTATTTGGATATTTTACAGGTCTTGAAAAGGAGGTATTTTTTCCCGTTTTCTTAAATATATAGTACTTCATAATTTTATACATTATAAAGATATTTCTAATTAACATGCAAATTAACTTTCTTCTTCTTATTTAATTTTACCCACAACATTTGTTTTCCAATTTTGTTGATGTTTTTTGTTTATTTCTTTTTCTCTTATTTCTTTATGATTCATTTATAGTTTTTCTTATGGTTTCTCCAACAAAATTAAGTTTCAAGTTATCATGATTCAGCTAACTCAGTTATTCATCGGGGCATGGAAGAATATGCAAGAAGTTAGGGAGTTGCTCAATAAATACTCAAAAGATTAGAGAGTTGCTCAGGTTGTGATTTTATTTTGGTTTGTTTTTGCAAATGCTTAAAACTATATTTGGTTTATACCCCTATCTGACATATTTGCTTATTTTCGTTTCTATGGATTGTGTGCTATGCATGTGTCTTGGGTTGACACGTCCTTTCATGGCTAGCCCAGGTAAACTATGAGAACAAAGTCTCATATTTGTTGCAATTGGCTAATTATTTATGTGTACATTTGTTAAAAATCTTAATGCCACTAGTTATTTAACCTAAGATGTAATAATACATGCATGAGTTGCTTTGATATAAGTTACTTGAAAATAATAAAATATAACATTGCCTAGGGATTTTCATAAACCCAAGATTCAAGATGTCAAAGCATACAAAATTGCCACAAGTTGTCATAAACATATCCACATATAACCAATCGTGTGTGGGCACCAACACAAAATACTACTATTCCCATCACCCCAAAACAACCTTAGAGTTCATTAATCCACCCATTCACATTGGAGGCCATTAGGGTATGTGACATGCACTGAGACTAACACTACTGAAATCTATGCTTCTATCTCCCACCTTAAATATTACTTCTAGTAGTAAGCTCCAAAAATCCATCACGTGTTTTGCTCGCCACTACGATCAAGAAAACTATAGTTAGTATAAATACTCAACCAAAAATAAGTCATAATTCTGGAACTTCAATGATTCAATTAATATTATACCCGTATCAAAATACTACCTCAACAACCTTCAGTGGTTGTTGTGCTCAACAACATCAAAATCTACATAACATAAAACTAAGGGAATGAGAATAATTGACTTTTAATAAGGGATATTCAACCCACACGAAAAATACTACGGACAACATATATATTTTTACGTAATCTAGTGTGAGCTCAAAACAGTGCGAAACTAAACTTTTTTACATAACGTTTTAGTCCATTGGGACTTTTTCTCTACTTAATCATTAACTAAAAAGTATAACCTCATCTACTAGTAAGCTTAGTTCACTAGTTCAACTTCCTTTAAAGTTGTACAAGTAACTTGGTGAACACCCTACACTTGAGTTCCGAGAACCCTCCCTACGTGCACTAGGCTCCCTAGCAGTGCCTTAAGCCTTTAGGCTTGCCTAGAGCACTAGTGTACTAAACCTTCAGTCATAATCCTATCAAAGGTGCATTAGGTTCCACCTGCATCTCAAGCAATTTACTTAAGTCACATGATGCACTAAACCTTCACCTATGATCCATAAATATTCACTATTTCCTAGTTACCGTGTTAAATTAATGCTTAATTATTCATGTCACCTCTTGACAAAACAAACTATATAATTCAAGGACTTCCCCCATCATTATGACACACAAGGGTGCATTTTTGCACCAAAATGGCTCATTGCTATCGCACATACATTGGTGCGATTGTACTTTAAATTTTGCTGCTTTTTGGATTTAGTGCGATTGCAGTATACAGGTGATGCATCTGTATTAACCACTATAGTTATGGGCATAAATGAATAGAGTGTTCAGTGAACTATTCGTAACATGTTCAGTAGGAGTTCGCTTATTTTTATTTATTTAGTTTAACAAACAAACATGAACAAATTTTCCTATTCGATTAGTTAAACAAACGAACACGAACAAGGTTTTGTTCTTTCATTTGCATTCATGAACCATTCGGTTATTGTTCATGTATATCCATTCATTCATTTGTTTGTTTATATCTATTTGTTTGTTTATTTATAGATTAGCTATATATTTATTATTATATATATTTTATATGTCATATATTTTTATTAGTGTCCACCTACTCCACACATACATGATTTTGCCCCGATTTCCCCCAAATTAATATATTGTATTTGTTTCTCCAAACATAATTAGTCATTTCTCTCACTATGTGAATTTGCTGCAACACCAAGCCGAGCACCATAGCCCTAACTCATAATCTCTCTCACCATCGCTTATTACTCTGCTAATCATTGTTAGACTCATTTCAATTTAAATTGGTGGTAGCCTTCAACTTTAATTGTTCGTATTTGTGTTCATGTTCGTTTATTAATAAACGGACGAATACGAATAAAGAAGTTACGTTAGTTTATTGTTTGTGTTCATGACCGTGTTTGTTAAAAGTTAAATGAACGAGCATGAACATAGCTTGTTCGTGTTTGTTTGGTTCGTTTACAGCCCTAACTATAGTAGGTGTCCGTCCGTTGCTTTGTGCTCCTCTCCTTGGTGCTTCTCCTATTTCTCTCATTTCCTTATTTCACTTTGCCAATCAAGTGCCATGAACCAATCACAAGGTCATTCATCAATTTAGCACACAAAAATCAATTAATCCCTTACCTTAATTCTAAGATTATGCAAGTTCAAAAAATTTCTTCAATCCATGAGGTTCCTGGATTCCAATGCAACAATTAACACAATAGTGCTAAATTAACTTAAACCAAGTGAAACCCAAGCTTTCACAAGCCAAATGAACAAGAAATCATTTAGGAAAATGGGGTACCTCAAAATACTAATCCCTTCATAAGTTTAAAGAACCAAACTCCTCCTCCTCCTCCTCCAACTTTTTAAGTGTTGTCAAAAAGCCTCATTTCCTAAATAGTAACCTAAATTATTAAATTAAACATTGGAAGATATATCAAATTTGTCACTAATGTTTTAGGTAGGGAGCGGATATGCTACTATAATTTTTTTTTTTTTGCCCAATCCCTCACTAATGTTTTAAAATAGGCCGAATATGCCACTATCGGTTAGAAAATAATAGAAAATGGTAAAATAACAGGTTTTGAAAATTTGGGGTTATTATGCTTCTTTCAAAAAATATTAAGGCATTTGAGGTTTTTGGCAAAAGCAGGTTTGATCTCTACGATCAATGCTTCAGCCTTGTCGCTGTCTTTGTCACCAGTACCCCAGCCCCATTGTTATCCCCCCTCTGTCACTGCTGTCTAATCTCTTTGCTATCATGAGAGAGAGAGAGAGTCTAATTATAAAAAATCTTTAAAGTTTGTTAAAACTTGCATTATCATCCTAAAATTTTAAAATTTATTATTTTTAGCCTATTTTTTGTTAGCTTTTTTAACATTTTTCATTAAATTTTTAATGGCCAATGGTATATCCACTCTTAATTTGAAACTTCAACAGCATATCTAACTCATTTTAAAGCATTAATGAGAGATTAAGCAAAAAAAAAAAAAACTATAGTTGCATATTCGTCACAATCCAAAATATTAGTGGAAAATTTGATATTTTTTTCCTTAAACATTTAATAAAATTTTGGGGTTAGACTTGGGTTAATTTTGAAACATATTTTTAGCACTCAGGACTCAACTCAACATATCGGGGTGCAAAATTACCATTTTTCCCTCAACCACATTTAGTGCCATAAACCTTGTGAAACATAATAACCTTAATTAACTTACTTGACTTTCAAAATCAACTAGAAATGGGGTATTAAACTAGGAATTTATTAATTTATCTTCCCTTGAACTTCTTGCTAAGAGGGTCGTACCATTGGTAGACAACTTCATTCTAGGGGCACTGATGAGCATGGCCCATGACAACAATGAAGGACGTGTCAAAGAAGGCATAAGGCATTGGAAAATCAACCATATGGTCATTGGCTCCTAGGCTATCGGATCCACTTTTGCTGGAGGAGCAAAATTATGATAGTGTTATTGGTAGATTTGAAGGTTTATGATTTAGAGTTATTGATGGGAAGTCCTGGGGGCCTATATCTAATATTTGACCGTGTCAATGCTCATGGCTAAAGTGCAAATTTCTAAAATAGAGACGCACAAGTCTAAATAATAACAAAGTTAAACAATTTGGATCATATGTGATCGATCGTCATGTAAATGTAATTGTGACCATTTTATTGAGCTAAGGCAACAAACTTGGGGTTGGGCCGAGTTGGAGGCTGGCAATCCAGGTAACAAACTTGGGGCGAAATACTGATTTGGGCCGAACCGAGAGACTGGCATTCGTTGGCTCTCTCGACCTAAAACCCTTGATCGGATCGAATACGACGATAACCGAGAGCAACGGAGGATGGCCAGCGAAGAGGAAAGCGCGGTGAAGGAGCCGCTCGATCTAATCAGGCTCAGCCTTGACGAGCGCATTTACGTCAAGCTCCGCTCCGACCGCGAGCTCCGTGGCAAGCTCCATGTAAGTATTTATATAGCTTCTTATACCCATTTCGTCCTACGATATCTACATCCATCGATGCACGCAAACCTTGTTGGTGCCTGTTGTTGGAATTTGTTGATCTGGTTTCATAATTTAGGATTCGATATTCGAATTCTAGGATTTTGAGAGAGGATTTTTTAGACTTTTGGGCTACTCCCACTTTCTCCTCGCCTACTTTTGCTATTTTCGTGCGAAACTTCGAATATCTATACATCTTTTCAATAAATCTCATGGATTTCTGAAGTAGCTGGGGTGAAACATCTGTTGTTTCCCGTCTCCGGTGAAGAAAACAAAAGCCAATATTGATTGCGCATCAGAAATTAGGAAGAAGAATTTAGTAATTGGGATGATTAGTTTGTGGACTTGTTGGTTCTAGTCTTTGTTGAACTATAAAGTCTGCTTATTTATTCATTCATTCATTTATTTATTTTAAGTTCGACTAGAATACATGTAATCCCTTGGGAAAGCGGTAGTAATATTTAATTATCTCAGTCATGGTTTTTATTTATACATTTTGTTTACAGTGCCATACTGATATGATAAGTTGTTATGTTTTCCACAGCAGCTGCAAATAAACTTATTGGAATCACTCAAGACATTCTTGAGCTCTTGATTGCTTGTGAATTAATCCTCTAAGAAAGGGTATTATTGGATAGTTTAGGTATTCTCGTCTATACTCGAGCTGAAGATAGGCATAAAGTATGTGAAGCCTTTTTGTTTTTGCTTTGCACTATTAGGTGCTAGAACAAGCTTAGCCATAGGCAAGTTTTAAGGACTAGGAATTTTCTGATGATAAAATGCTGATTGTTTAGCATCTTGTAGATCCTATTAATGTTCAACTTGTTTTCTCAAACTTCCTTAGAATCTTCATACATCTGTGAAGAACAACTCAGCACTCCTTTTGCATTCTGTGTTGTGATTTAGATGTTCTGTTTTTTCGCTCAATGTTCCCATGTTGTAACTGGGTGATTCCTATCTCGCAGGCTTATGATCAGCACTTGAATATGATACTGGGTGACGTTGAAGAGATTGTTACAACTGTAGAAATTGATGATGAGACTTATGAAGAGATTGTCCGGGTATGTTACGTCTATATAGTAGTCTTGCAACCCCCTGTGTTTTCTTGGAGCTTGAGTATCATCTGAATAAACATGTGAATAAAAATTGATAGCTTTCTCACACAAGAAGAGAAAACAGAAACACATACTAATAATAATGAAAATAACAAATGGATCTTAGATTTCAGTAAGATAATTTTTTTTCTGTTACTTTGGACCTTTAAGTATGTTATATGATTCGTAGCAGCAATTCTAGGAAGTTGTTTATTACTCCTCTATGGCAAGGTGGTATTTCCATCTATGAATGAAATTAACTATTGCCAAATGGATGAGTAGTCCTTCCACCCTCCACCCAACTCGCTTCTTCGTTCATTCCTCAAAATTAACAAATCTAGTTTTGCTTCTCCATTGCCGTGCTTGGTGATCCTGAATGTGGTTTTCTTCTTTGATTTCAGACTACAAAGCGTACAGTCCCTTTTCTGTTTGTCAGAGGAGATGGAGTCATTTTGGTTTCCCCTCCCTTGAGGACTGCATGATTCAGAGGGTGAAATTTCTGTGTTATGAAGATCGCAAAGAAACCGTTGTCTTCCATTTTATTTGGAAGATGCTATTATTCAATGTACTAATCGATTCCAACGTTCATTAATGTTAGCAGAATATGTGCTCTTTTGTAACATCGATGAGGTATTTTTCTTTGATGAATTCTTTTTACCTCTGAATCTAACGATTCGTGATTCAGGGCAAGGGATCTGTGCCCTCTTTGATTTGAGTGTAGAATGGCAAGTCTCCTTGAATTTAAACTCGTTTATAATTGCGTAAGATCGACAAGGGTCCCTTAGCTTATTTTTTTTTTCCTGAATAAATATCCTACTTTAATGTTGTTTTATTGAAATCCATTATCTCATATTGTGTGTCCCAATTGGATATTTTCTATCAATTTGACTGTTAAGTTGGATAAAAAATGCTAATATGACATTGCTTAATACTAAAAGAATTATAAAATAACAAATTTAGTCCCTAAATCTTTTCAATCAATAATTTTAACATTTATACTTAGGAATCTAATATTTACACCCTCTCTTTCAAACCTCCGGCACTCTCTAATTCTGCTCCTCCACTGAGCACAATGCCAGTAGCACCCCTGCTAGGGGTGTTCATTATTTAGATAGAACCCAATAATCCAAATGGATTACTTAAATTGGACAAAATGGTTTGATTATTTGGTTTAGAATGGATTAAAACTGAATTTCTTATTTGGTTATTGGATCAATTATTAGTTCATAAGCTTTAAATCAAACAAACCAAATAAACCGAAAAGTAATATGTATTTTATAATTATACCCGTCAACTTCATATATGTAAAGTCATTTTTATTAATTTTGTACTATATGTTATGAATAAAATATTAAGTTTAGGTATAAATGGAATAGTATCAAAATTTATCATATCTTTTTCAAGTTTTATTTTACTTTTTCAATTATCATGTGTTTAATTATAATAAAAAGAATTGAATTATAAAAATTGGATAAATTGAATTACAATTTGGATGAACATAATTCAGATGGTTCCGATCGATTTTAATATGTAATTCGGATGGTTTGGATTAAACTTACAAAACTGAAAATTAATTAGATTGTTCTGTTCGGATCAATTCTAAATCGATCCAACCGAATGATCAATCCAACCGAATGAACACCCCTAAGCCCTACCGTGAACTCTACCTTGCTAGAGCAGCACTGTCGCCACGATTTCGATGATCTTCACTCGTTAGCCAAATATTTTCTACTGGGAAATCAAACCGGAAATCAAACACATAAATCCAACTGGAAATCGAAGCTCCGTCTCCTTATTTCTCTCTTGGCCTTTACCTTTTGGTCCCATCATCGCCCTCCACATCTTGCCTTCGTCATCATCTTCGCCATGCACATTTGCCTCCAATTCACAGAGGAATCAGATTGTGGGGCTAAAGCAAATCTAGAAAAAAGAAACAACTCTCAGATCTGGTGATTCCTCTTCCCTTCTTCTTGAAACCCTTTTCTCTGCTTCGGAGCAACTCTCAGATTTTTCGTTGTTGCCATGAAATCGCCATCGCCATGAAATTGTTGTTGCCTTTGCCATGAATCGCTGTTGTTGTCACCACAAATCGCTAGCACCACGAGAGCAGCGCTTGCTAGACAACTGTCCAAGTTCCGCTAGCTAGGTCGCAACTGTACATCCTGAGATTTCTTCGTCAAGAGTCAACCATTGCAAAAATGTCTAATTTCCAAAATTGGCGGAGACCACCTGAGCGGTGTTGTCCTGCGTCACGATCCCGTTGGCCCCTAGCATCCGGAACTAATTTTGGACAAAGATTTCGGCCAGAGATTTTGGCCGAAGGAGCCGAGTAACCTAAGGTTGCCGTTGCCAGCGATAGAGAGAGAAGAGTTGGACTTGTTCTTGATGTTCGCCGGCCGTTGTTAATTTGGGCTTGTGTCTTGATGTTCTTGTGTTTGAATGGATAAAATAAAAAATTTGGGTTTGTTGTTAATATTTAGGAAGTTTGGCGGGTTAAAATTATTAATACAGAAAATTTTAAAGACCAAAATTGTCATTTTACAATTATTTTAATGTTAACTAATACCGCATCAGTAAAATCTGTCCATTTTGACAGTAAAATAAACAGAAAATATCTAATTGAGATGAGCATAATTAAGTCGGGTACTTTGATAAAATAACCTTAAGACAAGATACTTATTTAGAACAAAAAAATGAGCTAAGGGACCTCTATTAGATTTTACCCATTTATAATTGCATTCAAAGCTTTAGGAATCTACACTTTCCCTCTTGAATTTTTCTTATTATTTAACAGCAGTTTTAGAAATTTTAATTTAAACTGTTTAGTAACTATGTTATAGGAATCTCAAGTTATTTGATATTTTTTAATAGTTAATTAACATTTAAAATACTCCCCTTATCCTAGATTTTCTATTTTATTTGTCATTTTTTGTCATCCTAAATTCTTTGTAATATATTTTTTAGTAACTTTTATAGGGCAATTTCACAAGTATACCCTTCTTATTCTACTCTTTGCTCTGATTCAACAAATTCTCGTTTATTTTCTGTTTCTTCAATTTTTCTATCTATTCTGTTTGTTGCTTTTCCGATCTCTGATAGCCACCACATGATGGTTGTGAATCCATTTGTTATGTTTTTTTTGCTAGTAAAATGGTCATGAACCCATTTCCTTGTCTGATCCGAGGTTGTACGCAAATTGCACGTGAGTGGAGGCAATAGCTGGAGCGAAGGAGGTGAGGTGAGGAGATCGGACCATTAAGGAGGTTTGGGCAATAAGAACGATGAGCAACGGGTGATCAGACGATGAGTTCGAGATCGGGGCGAGAAGATCAGAGCATCAAGGAGGTAGGGATGGCGGGCAGCGGGGACATTGGGCGACAAGCAATCGAATAGTGAGTTTGAAATTGGAGGGAGAGTTCGAGACAAAAGGATGAGGCCAGGGAAGGAGGTGATGGAAGCGACATAAGGAACAATGGATCGAGGCTGGGGAAGGAAAAATGAGGCCATGGGATGAGGCTCGCAAGGAGACGAGGAACAAGAGGGGAAGCAAGGAGGCAATGGAGTGGGTAGACGAGATTAGGTGGGGGCAGAAGCAGCATATGTGGGTGCTGGTGGCTGTTGAACGAGGTGGGTCAAACAGTGACGTATGAAGAAAGATAAAGAAGGACTAGGGGTAAAATTGTCCAAAATACATTAGCGGAAAATGTGGTAGTTTTCCATGGAAAATAATATTTGAAATGTTAATTATTATTAAAAAATATCAGGTAACTTAAGATTATTATAACATAATTACCAGATAATTTGAACTAAAATTCCTGAAGTTGTTGCCGAATAATATGAAAAAACAACAAGAAAAGTGTAAATTTCTAATTTTTTGACTATAATTGTAAACTAGATTAAATTTAAGAAGACTAACTGTGATTTTGACTGACGATGTTAAAAAAGCAGAGGTCAGTGTAGGTTTTCAAATTCGAGGGAGGCAAATGGAATACTACCTAAATTTCTTTGGTGTTCTTTTTTCTTATATAGAATGTTGGTACATGTGAAAAACTTTCGGCCTAAAACTTTTTTGTCCCCTGAATTTTGCCAATTTAGACCTTTTACCCCCTGGATTTTAACTCTGTTCGACTCGCATCCTCAAACTTTACAAACTGAGATCTTTTACCCCCTCAGTCCAATTAAATGAAGAATGTGTACTAAAATGAAAAAAAAAATTGAAGGGGCTACTACATCATTTGTCTAATGGTCAACTATTATGAGCAAACAATAAAAAGCCTTAACACAAACTTATAAGTGAAGACAAGGAAAAAATAAGCTATCTCAAATATGAAACTGAAGCTTTTATACTTATTGTTTGCTCAAAAGGGTCAACCATTAGACAAATAATTTAATTAGTCATTTAATTCTTCTCCTTTTATTTTTATTTTAGTACAAATTCTCCATTTAATCGGGTTAAGGGGTAAAAGGTCTTAGTTTGTAAAATTTAAGGGACAAGTCAAACCAAGTTGAAGCTGAAGGGGCAAAAGGCCCGAGTTGAAAAAGTTCAGGAAGCAAAATGGGCTTTAGCCCAAACACTTTCTCTGTATTTTATGTGCTACTTTTCGTGTAAAAGATTTTTTTTTCCCAATGTTTTCTGGTTTGTTCTCATTAAATAAATAAACCATGGTTCAAATCAATGATGTATGCTCTCCCATTTCAATTCTATAGAATATTATAGGATATGTATAAGGACAATGTGTTTTACAAATTTAGGATTCCTGTAGATATGAGATCATACAAATTCAAGTGTCTTCCACACAAATTTTCATTAATTGCTGTATTTTTCATCACCTTCGTAAAATTATTTCTCCAAAATTTGTTGATAGCATTATTCTATTTACGGGCATCAAAACAGCATTATCATTTGACGAGCGTACTTTGATGAAAATGAAATGTTAATTTATCAGTGGGATTTACTTAATTGCTATGCAAGCAATACATGCAGTCTGTTAAACGCGCCCTTATCTTCTTGTGATCACAGCCAGGAAATATTCTTCCTCTCCAGGGATTTTGTTGCTGACGTGTTCGCATTTGCATTTTTCAGTTTGCAATTGCGAAGTGAATTAATCATCAAATCTGGTTAAAAATTAATTGTAGCCATGTGTTCTCATGAGTTTGACGACAACATGTCTTCCATTGTCATACTCATACCGAGGTTTCTTTTCCAGAATCAAGATAAAGATCCAAATTCAAATGGAAGCTCTTCATTGGTAGCACCTTAGAAAATCAATGGTGGTACGTAGAAAAAAAAAAACAATTCAACCACCCAACGTAATACAGCTAATCTATCAACACTATGAGAGCCTGGCAGATTGTTTACTCCATCGAGAACGAATTAACAGCAAAAAGAGTTAAATCATTCACTTGAATGAATATTATAACGGCTCAGATTTGAGGGTTTTGGATTCAAATTCCACGGAATTTTTTGCAGAGAAGTAAACATGGTGTAATTGTGTATATATGTCTGAAAATTTGAGGTTGATCTACTCTAAGCTAAAGGCTTGGTTCATGGGGACTATCAGACTTAACGAAAGTCTAAGGGCTACATTGAACATGTAAAAAAAAGTTAGAGGGCTAGATGGCACTAGCTAAAAAAAACTCCTAAAAGTTGTTCGTTTAACAAAAAGCTAATCAATGAGTCAATATTTTTGCTTCAGTCAAAGGAGGGGACCAGCTGCTGAAGTGTAAAATGGTTAAAAGTTTGGCTTTATTACGACAAACTGTCACTCATCACTTTGATCCCACTCAGCTTTCTTATCTCGTCAATTTCTCCATTGTTGTCTCACAAGGATCTACTGCACCAAGTCTGACACCTTTCGCGAAAAAGCTTCACCGCCCATCCTCTTCACCCAAATCAATTCACACCGAAATCGGTAGACGGAGGATGGTACTCACCTCATTTGGCAAATCGTTATTATGGCTATGAGGAGACTCATGGTTTTCAGCTGATAGTGGAGGCTGAACGAATGGGCGAGCTAATTCTCCATCAAATCTAGTTTGGTATCAGCTCTGCCAACGAGTTCCGGCTTTCGATACAGCGAGATACCTATGTGATTCACCTTCGGTTAAAGACGCATCATTCCTGGCAGATTTGGCCGAACGTATCTGGGGTTATCTTTCTTTGATTCAGTGGGCAGGCAGCATAGCAAGGATGGCAATGGCTCGCGCTTCACTGGCGATGGCGGGGCCAACCTTCCTGTGAGACCGATGACAAGCAAAGGTGACGGACGGCCGTTGTATGCCACAGCGGGCGAGTCACAAGCTTCTCTCCCTTGGCTTGGCACGAACTGCGACAAAAACTCCTCAAGAAGGTAGCGTGGCGTGGGGTGTGGTAAGGACGACAAACGAAGACCGGTGGTGGAGGCTGGAGGAGCTGAGATAGGAAGCCTGGAAGCGTCGGGCAGGTGGAACATGACTGCCAGGCAGGTGGAGAAACTAGGGATCTGGGGTGAAGGTCAGTGGTGGCAGACAGCAGGAGCTGAAGGCATGTTGATTGCAAGATAGAGACAGACGAATGACACTAACTTGTAAATTAAATGAACAACAGGCCTAATTTTATTTTTTTGAATTTGATCAGTGGAATAATGAGAACCCAATAATGAGTTTAATTTAAAACAAACCGGCCCCTAGTTTTCTGAAGCCGGTCCAGTTCCACAGCTGCTCACTTCCCTCCCGCGCAAATACACCTCCCTTTCCCTATTGCTCTTGCCTGCCACGCCTCTCTCCTGTATAAATTTGAAATGAAATCCATCGACAAGAGAGCTTCCAGATAACAGTTCTCTCTCCGCCATCCCTCCCTCCTGTAGTTTACCAACTCACCACAACCGCGGCGCCGCCGGCTGCTTCCTGAAGTCTTCGACTGTGCTTCTTTCTGGTTTTTCCTGGTAATCTCAAGCTTCCTCACGTTCTTTTCACCTCCTAATCCTGCTCTATTGGAAGTCGTTTTTCATTTCCAGAATAAATTCTAGCTGTAAGCGTTGTCTTGGCCAATTAGGCAGAAACACGGATTTTGAGAAAATAAACAACGGCGGAAAATCCCGTCGATCGATTTCAATAGCCGAACAATACTACATGTATGCTGAACACGATAACTATCCGAAATGCAGTGTTGTTAGGAATTAGGATTTCGATCTCATTTTGTTCCTTTCAATTGTTCGTTCAATGTGTCTGACAGACTGATCGAAAGAGGATGGCTGAGCCACAGAAGGGAGCGTCCGCGTCTGCTAAGCCAAAGACGAAAAGCTCCGATCTAGGTGTTCTGTTGTTTCTTTCGTTGCGTGCATTATAATTTAATTGAGTGATTACTTTCCTAGAGCCAAATTTTGATATTACAGACTTTGATGTCTTGTACCTATTTGGTGGAACCCGGAAATCCTATCACTTATTCTGACCTTGACCATTTGTTTGAAGTCCTAAAGTTCTGCGACACTGTCTCCTGTGTCGTCTGTTGAGGGTTGGCATGAATAATAGATTATACACTGAGATTTCTACTTCGCTGTATACAGATGAAGAAATTGGAAAGGACTTTTTCAGCAGCTGGAAATCAACGCCAGTCACAGACGATGATATGAATTTTGACTTTGATACAGCCCCAAAGAGCAAGAAGAAGGCATTCAATTTTGATAAGCTGTAAGATCTAATATGATTCTTGATGTCTGATTATGATCAGAGTCTTGGAGAATTAGGATCTTCTTCTTAATTTGAATTTAGCTTCCAGATTACTTTCATCCTTTTGTCTGTATCTCAGAGTTCCGCAGAGAATTTCTGTGGTGGTTTACTATAGGACTCGTTTAGTTGTCTTTGGCACATATTGGACTCTTCTACATGTTCTGTTTATAAGATGGTAAAAAAGATCTTGCAGAAACGCTACTCAATATAAAAGTCAACTTAGCCTCAATCCCGAACAATTGGGAATTGCTACGTAAACATTATCTCTCTATTCCACCTGGTTTTGGGGCAAGATCCTCAGGAAATTCTTAGAGTGCCAGTTATTTTTTTGCTAATTCTACCCAACTGAGATGAGGTCTGTCCTTGCGTCTTTTCTAGTCTTATAAGTTATATCTGGCTTTTTACTCTTTTCACCGGCACAGTTATTGGCCTACTTGGATATGTCCAAACCATCTAAGGTAAGCTTCCCTTAAGTTATCTTCAATCTGGGTTATTTTACTTCATCCTTTATATTTCCATTTCTAAGTCTATATTTTAGCGTATGCCCAGTTGTTCAACTCAACATTTTGATCGATGCTTTTGTTTGGTTGTTGTTTCTAATATCTTATGGAACAATTACCGATAGTAGAAACATTTCTTTTTAGGGACATGGAATTCAATCTGGACAGTGATTTTGGCAAGTTTGCATCATTTGAAATTGACATGCCTGACCTTGATTTTACAACCCCCCACAAAATGTCAGCAAATCCAAAGGAAAAGTCTAAAGATGAAGTTTCCGTCGGAAAGCGTCCAAAGAAACCTGACAGCTTTACATTTTCTTTTGATTTTAATGAGTGAGTAAATGAATCTTCCAGTTGTGGACCATTAGATTTTTTTCATCTCCTGATTCACCAAGAGTAATTCTACCAGGCCTGTTCATGAGCTTTGTGTATTTGAAGTAATTTGTCTTAATGCAGGTTAGATAATTTCAATTTTGGTTCAAGCTTGATGAAGGGGGAGAAAACTAGTAAGAAGGAACCAGCTGGCAAAGGAATGGCTTCAAACGGTGATGATTGTGAAGGTTCTGACAATGAATTAATTCAAGGCATTAATTCATTGTGTGACGGCATACTAGCTGAACTTCCAGCCAAGGAGAATCCAGCTAACACAAAGATTAACATATCACAAAGTGATGCATGTCCTTCAGATTCTGTGACAGCTAAAACATCAGTTCTTTCTCCTGTGCAGAAAATAGATAATAGCAATGCGAAAGAAACTGGACCAGGCCCTGAATTGGAAAAGCAACTCTCCATATCTCTTGGACCAAAAGTTTCTCCGCAGAAAATAGAGAGTAACAGTCCCAAAGAAACAAATCAACAAAGCACCCACCTCGAAGGTCAAGTCTGCCAAAATATTTCTCAGCAAGAAATAGAGGCCGAACATGCCAATGAAACAAATCAACCAATCCGCTCACAAGAGAAGCCAGTCTTGTCAGATTTGTATGATCAGTGTGAATTTCAGGATTTACCAGCCCAGTCAATCAGCTGGAATGATTTAAGTCAAGAAACTGCTTCTCATATGCAGGCAGAATTTTGTTCTCAGACCGGAAAGGTTGATTCTAGTTCAGTACCAGATGAGAATATTAATATGAAAATGACATCGGATAGGTCTACCCGTTCAGGGTTGCAATCGAAGAATTCATCTCTGCAGCCAGAAAGTGACAAAGTTAATTTAGAGGAGTCAAGTGATAGCATCTCAAATGAAATCACCAATTATGTTGGATCGTCCCAAAATGATCCAGGTCAAGAAGACCACCCTGTGGCCAGCAGAGATACTCCGCATGCTACAAGAGCTGGCGAGGACACGGAAAACACATCACCGAAGCTATTTTCAGTTTCAGATAGGTTAGATCATGAATTTCCTTCTGCGTCTATGCCATTCTAAGTTTAAATACACTTGTGATTGATTTTTTCTGGATGCATCATCAAAATGGAAAAAGTTGACAGTAGCAAGACTATGGTAGGGTGATGTGGTTCTGTGAATCTTAAACAAAATTGAGAAAAGGATGAAGATGCATCTGCCATGAAGATTGCTGGCATGAACCAAATATGAAACTTTATCTGATTTCTAGTTAAGGCCGGAACACTGTCTTTCCTGTTTGTCTAACATGACGTTCTCGGTAACATTTTTGGGCAATGCCTAGTGACATCTGCAGAAGTACTGTATAACTGCCAGCTTTTGTTTGTTAATTCAGTAAATCAGAGGTGTGCAAGTCAACAGGAACAAAATACAGGGAAGCTGGAGCCAACAGATCACGGTTCTTCAGGACAATAGAAGGAACTGAACCTGAAGCACATCTACCAACTTCAACAAGAGATGGAGGTTGTTTCACACTGAAGTAAAATATTAGCGACATGTATTTGTGTTTAGCAATTCGGAGTTGTGAGAGGCCATATTCAACAAGTAAAACTGTTGCCGCTGCAATTTAGGTTCTCAGAAGTCAAATACAATCATCATGAGGGAAGATTTAGGTGAAACTGGATCACACATTGTCAGAAGATCAGCTGGTTGCTCAAAATCAGTTCCCAAGGAATCTACGGAAAGCAGGTTGACAATTGAACCAAATATTAAAAATTTGCCAAATGTCAGGTGAGGCAACGGCACATTCAATCCGCAAGCTTCTCTTTCTTTGGGAACTCTAGCTTATCTCCTTTTCAATTTTTTTTTTCGCATATATTTGTCCGTTTATAATGACTGTCTGCAAACATAATGAGTCTGTTACTGCAGACTAAGCGTCAAGCTCAATGCTGCACAGAATGCGAGACTGCCAGAAAAACCTATGGCATTGAGAGAACCTACCTCAATAAGAGAAAAAGATACTGGGTGAACCTTTTATATTTACATCCTGCATTATGATTTTCTTGCTTATGCTATTGTTGGAGTTGGTAAACTATATTCTTTTTCTTTATGTTGGACTCTTCTGGTTGGAATATGGTAATCAACTGCACTTTTCAGGTCTAAGAGTTACATATGTTTCACCATTAGTTGCATTATCTTAAAAGTTTTGGGATGTAAATTTAAGACATGATGCTAAAAATATAGGAAACATTGCTTGATCTCTGCATCTCCATGAATAAATTTCAGTTATGACCAGCCAATTGTTGGCCAATTTCTCATTATCTTAAGATTTTGCGAAAGCTGTTTCTCTACGACATGAAAGTATTGGCATATCATTGATGATCCATACATCATTGGTACAGAACATAATACTTTTGTGCCTTGTATTACAATCTGCAAGATAGCTACTTAAGTCGGAAGTTAGTAGTCAACGATGACCTTGATTTGTGCTGCACTTGATATGATTATTTGTATCCTTCACAATTTTTCAGTCGGTTTGTTTTTCATCCACAACCTCTTCATTGCCTTCAGTCTGCCCTTTGAATTGCTGAAAACTTATGCAGTTTCATATTTTACTTTCAGACCCTTTCTTCTGGTATTTATTTATAGTTTTGATGGGGAAGTGATGTCACACTCAAGTGATATCCTGGTTAATAATGATAAGTCATTTGATTTAAAATCAAGTGATACTTTATTATTTCAGCTTTTGAATTGGAGTGGATATTGCTTACATGCCGTAGTTGAGAAAATTTGATTTATATTATCCAATGGCTTGTTGCAGAATGCAACCCAGTCTCTCTAGGTTAGGTCAACAGGCAACTGCATCTCTAAACCAGACATGTACGGAGCCTGAACCAGCAGTTACAAGTGCTCAGTCTGCTCAGATACCCAAATTTGACTCAGAAATAAATAAAATCGTCAGGAATTCAGCTGATTTGTCTAGATTGCAGCTGCCTAGGTATGATGGAAATGTGGCAGCTCAAGTTCCTTCGTTGTTCTGCTTGCACATGTGTGTTTCTTATGGCTGGCTTGTATCTCAATGTAGGACTATAAAAGCAAAGCCTATCCTCTCTGGTCCTCACGAGAATGAAACTGATTCGTTAAGAGAACTGGAGCAAATCAAAGATCTATCTGGAACCACATCCAAGCTTGTTGATACTGTTGGCAACACTGAGAAGAGAACTCCACTGACCTCATCTCTAAAGCGGAAAATTGAGGTCTCCTTTCTTTCTTTATGCTGCACATCTGTTTTTGCGCCCTCTCTCCCATTTGGAAATGGTATTGTTGGTTGTGCTTGGGCTTTGAAATGCATGAAATCTGCACTGAATGATTAAATGGATTAATTAGTATCCCCGTGATAATTTTGTGAGGTATCCTATAGGAATCTTATGCTGATTTGATCCCATTAAAACCCCTCAAAAGGCTACCTGAACAGCCAAGTGAAAGCAGGTAACAGTTTTCTCTTCACTCGATTCGTTCTCTTGCAATTAAGTATTTCTTTGACCAGTGCATTTCTTAACACAAATGCAGGAAGCATAGAGAACCATCTGAACAATTTGCAGACAAGCAGGTGCTTTTCGTGACTTTTGCACGGTTGAACCATATAAAACAAAAGCGGAATACACATGTACAGGTAATCGGTGTATACTTAGATTGACTCATTTTGCAGAGCCCAAATCCCAAACTTAAGAACACTTCTGAGGTTGCATATCCAACCGTCATTGATCACCATCCAATATCTGAAGCTGGTGTTTCTTGGGAAGTCAATACAGCTGAATCAGAAATTTCTTCTGCTATGGAGGATAATGGGAATTTGGAAAAGGCTGAAGAGTATACAAACCAGCTTGAAGATGTACGTATATAATCGAGCCTTACTTATATTGTCGGTGATTTATGTTTGTTCTACAGTTCTGAAATTATCAAATCCAATGGCATGTTTGACTGATTAGATGACGGTAAAAGCAAAGCACATGCTGTTTAAACTTTTGGCAGAGCTAAGAACAAATTGATAATAAAAAACAAATAGATTAACAACTCATATCTTTATTTTTCTCCGACAGACATCAGTCATACATGCTATTTTAAACATGCTGCAGAGATTAGAAATGAACCAGTAGTTCAAAAGCCAATAAATTTGACAGCTTGACCCTTCAGAATCCAAAACTGCCATGAGAAAGAAACTATCAAATGCCTTTCCTGTCTTTAGCATAATATGATCTGAAACTCTGGCGTTTGTTTACCAGTTGAACATAATATCTTTAAGAACCTATCTTTCCTTTGTATTCAATGCATAGTCTATCTATAATCCATACACATGCATATAGGGTATTGGAAATGAAATAGTTGCAACTTAATTAATTTTCTGATTACAGATCTGCAACATGCTCAGAAAGAAACACGAAGAAGTGAAGGAACTCTTGGTTCGAGCAATCGTGAACAACAACTTGCTGATGCTTAACCATCTCATATATGACGAGAAGATATCCTTTCATTTTTTTTGCAGCAGCAGAAAATACAAGTTCTGAATCTATTTCTCTGACATTAAGCCGTGTATTTTCTTCACCCTTGAATACCTTCGAATGGTTCAGGAGTTTGCAACACTATTGATATCCAAAGAGCTGCCAAAGTAATCAAGAAGGAAGAACATCTGCCTTCAAAACCTTTTCCCGCCCTTTGAGTTCCAGGGGCCAGCGCACGTCCTTTGTGTCTTCCTGTCAGCTGAACTTGGCTTCAAGGTTTGTCTCATTTCACGCTTCAAAGGTAAGATTAAAGTTCGCATAGTGGAGAATGCTGTTCAATGACTTTGACTTTCATGCTTGCTTCGTTCATCCTCGTCACATATGGATAGATTTGCTTGTCCCGCTGATATCCTAATGCCATTGAATTTTGGTACCGAATCATGAGAACAAATGAACTTGTCAGACATCACCGTACTGTATGGTTATCTTCTCATCCTATGGACCACTCATGCCCTTTTTTCAGTGATACACATTTGTTTCGTTCTCCGAATTTTCTTAAATTCAGTAGATTTTGATATTGCCATGCAGATCATACATCGCTCGTTTAACGGTCTTTCCTTCACAATTGACCTGAATAGGTTTAGATTTAGCTGAATTCTAGAATTAAGGGACAGGTTTAGCTGAATTCTTGACCTTGACATATGAGTGCCTTTTTATTCAAAACAAAAAAAAAATATGGGTGCAATATTTGTTTTTTTTTATTTTTAATTTTCAACGAGATGAGTCATATTTCGTTAGTATGTTTTCCATTTATACATTCGGCGTTGATGGTCAGACGTGGCATAGTGAGCAATGGGAGGTGGGCGGTTGGCCGGCCCCAATGGCCATTGCCCCCCCCCCCCCCCCCCCCCAATGCGTAGCGCTGTTGGAGGTTCTGTAGCCACTACCATACGCTGTAAAGGAGGGTTAATTGCGTCCGTGCACCCTAACCTTTTATTGTTATCTTTTTTTGAATAATAAACTTAAAATCTTATATATAAAGTCATCAACCTCAATTTTTTATTTCATTTTAGATCTTTAAATGATGGAAAATATTAAAATAGACAAAATTTGCTACATTGTGATTTGTCACAGTGGTACAATAATCAACTACCGGTAATGATGTGGAAAGGAAGAAAATGAATAAAAAATGAAAACTATGAAAAAGGAAAATAATAATAATAATAGAAAAAAGAAAACCTTCTATTTCATTCATGCCCTCTGGTCGTTGCTATTTGTTTATGCCCTCCCACCTCAAAACCCTCTTGCCGCCGCAGTCCATTCATGCCCTCCTACCATCTCATGCCATAGTAAGAAGTTTCAATTTCATTTTCCCAACTCTGGACCTTCAATTTTGCTGAATCGTAGAACATGCTAGTCAATGGGCAAGGAGAGGAATTTGCAGGCAGCTTTAGATGATCATCAACTATTGACCATGGTCGGCACAATCCTCTCGTAACCTTCACCTCCCTTGGCCATGTGCCCCACCAGTACAACACCTAAGGTCAATCCTCCAATGCTCTGATGCTCCTTCAATGACCAACCTCCACTGACTTGGGTAGTTAATGTCGTCACTTCCGTCGAATCAACCCAAGCAGTTTTTTCCCCATTTTTCCTTTATTTTCCACATCATCATCATTTTTTCCTTTCTATTCCACATTTCATACCAATTTTTTGTTATTTTTTTTCCTTTACACATCATCTATAGTTGGTGATTCATTATGCCACAGTGACAAGTTACCCCATGCTAGTGTGCCATGTGGCCAATTCTATCTATTTTAATGCTTTCCATCATCCAATGGTCTAAAATGAAATAAAAATCTGAGGTTGAAGATTTCCCATACAAGGTTTTAAGGTTAGGGTCCAAATAGGACAATAATAAAATGTTAGAAGTCACAGACGCAATTAACTCAAAAAAGGATGATTGCATGAATAATGCCTAATATGTTTAGTTTAGTGCTTAATTTATGAAAAATTTACAAAATAAACCCCTTTGTGGTATGCTAAAAGCTACACTTATCTCCTCCACATTTAACACTGCCATCCATCCTTCCGGTTTAATGGTAGGCCTCATATCATGTTAAAAAATTTAGATAAACTCAACAGTAGATCTCTTTTCTTTATTTTTTGTCATTAACGGGTTATATATCTCTATTTTATCTTAGTGAGATCCTTCATCTTATTCTATACGTATACTTTGGGTCCTTTTCATTAGTTTGGTTATTAATTTTAATAGAATCTTAATGAAATACCACAACTTCAATCCCTAAAATTCATTCATCCTAATTCTATTACCCTAGATTTTGTTCATCCTACTTCTAGCCCTTGTTTGGATAGAGGGTAAGGCATGAAAGGGGGAGGAGACACCCTTTCCCTTCTGCGTTTGGATAAGAAGGAAGAGGAGGGAGAGGTTGAGGAGGGATGACACACTTCCCCCCTTTATCCCCTCACCAAGCTAATTTTACAATCCCCTCAAATCGAGGGGAAACGGAGGGGAAGGCTAACAATGAAGCCTTCAAAATTCTACACTTACAAAACTGTCCTCGCCTCTCGTTATGCAGAGAGACGATCCAGCTTCGGCCAGACCAAATTCCCTCAATTTGCTTAGAAAAATCCTCTTCAAGACAATTCGTCTGAGTGCAGGGAAATACACGAAGTGATTATCTTTCCATGGATTGGCGAAGGACGGGTGTCCGGTCTACAGCCAGTAGTGGAGCGTCGGATTCAATAGCTCCGGCTCCTTCTCACCGGCTCATTAGCATTCACGGTTTAACTCGACAATCGGTGTTGGGATCTCTACCATCAGGCACACGTAGAACTAGCTGCGAAAGTTGTAGCTCAGCAGGTCACTCAAGTTATGGCTTCGCAGCCGCTTGACGAGGACGATGACAACAATAATCTAGGATTCTGATTATGCAGCCCTTCGGTGCCTACCAGTGTGGGATCATTTCAGCACCTCGAACTGATCCTCTGCGTGTAAAGTGTTTAATAATATGGTTGAAAGAGGATTTTTTTTTATTTTTCACCACTCATTTGTAACCCATTTCGTTTATGAGATAGATAGACTGGTAAAAAAATATAATTGGGGGAGAGAGAAAGATTGACCAGTAGCAGGTCAAACAATGGAACAATGATGAGTGGAGATGAGTTTAGCATAAATATAAAATCCCAAAAAATGGTCCGAGCGCCATAATGGTTGTTTTTTTTTTTTTGTTGAAAGTTTGGAATCCTTTCACCTTGGGCTTTTGTTGTTTGTTTATCTCTTTTTACTTTAATTAACAGAGGGGCAATTACTGGTTGTTCATTTTTTTTCTTGGACTTGGATTGAGCCGGAAGAAACAATGTCATTAATGAGTTGAAAAATTGATTGCCCTTGCTTTGAGTTTTGCATTAGAAAAGTTTAAAGCCTAACCAAATGGTTGCCAAGACTACTTTGTGGTTATTGTAGTTAACTCTTATAATCTGATTTTTAACCAGTCCATCCAAGATCATCTTACTGCCTTTTCATCCATCAAATCTTTAGCATTTTTTTGGGTTACAAAAGGTCAGGGAAGTTAATTTGTGATTTTGATTCTTGGTATTGGAACTGGATTCTTGTTAGTGGGACTCTTTTGTCTTGTTCTGGTGTGAGGGTGTTTGGAAACTGGTTGGGCTACTTGTCATTGGGGGTTCTCAGTATTCTTGTAGTGTAGAAACTGAGGGCTTCTTTGCTTCTCTGTATCTATTCCGTTCTTGCTCTTTGCTGGTCTATTTTTTTTTCAATGAAATTCTCCTTTTATAATAAGTTCAAACGTTCTTGATCTATTGTGCATAATCATATATGTCAGCTGCCAAAAACAAAGAAGTGCCTTGTTTCTTGATTTAAATTTTGAGTGTGCATACCTTGTTTTGAGCTATTTCAAGCTTCAACTTCAATTCCAAGCAAAACTTCAATTCCAAGCATACCAGCAGTGATGTCCAGGGCCATGATGAACAGAACAATCACAAAGCCATTGTTCAGGGTTGCCATTAAAAAATCCAAGAATAAATTCTCATTACAATTTTTCCAACAACGTGTTTTGTTCCTACTTGTATAGGTTGTTACAAAGATAAACTTGTAACAATTATTAAATTCCTTCCATCCAAACGAGGGAAGTTGAAGTTCCTTTCCTATTTTTTAATAACTCTATCCAAACAAAAAAAAAATCATAATACTCCACCTCCCCCTCCCCTCCCCTCCCCTCCCTTTTCCCTCCCCTCCCCTCCCCTCCCTTTAATGATTGTATCCAAACAAAGCCCTAAAGTCCTAAAAATTCAACTCCAGTCTTAGATCCATTCCCCTCTCATAGTTAATGCTTCTGTCTTTTTTTCCGAAAAACCCATCGTTGCGCCCAAACCCCACTGGCGACATCAACGTGGCGCGCCCATCGCCGATCTCAACCGTGAAGGGCATCCGCTCCATCGCCAACAAGATCCTCTCCGCCTTCTGGACCTCGCCCTCCTAGAGGCGGCACCGCTAAGGCATAGCCTGCCGATTCTGGCGGGGCTGGTGGCAAGGGAGACGGGGAAATTGACGCCGATTCCGGAGGAAATGGATGCAGGGGACGGGGCGGTGCGGGGGGATGCCTCCCATCAGCGATCAATGCTTTCCAGCCGTCGCTCAATGCCTCGCATCGCAATTCGGCCCTCCGATTTGAATCTGCCGACCGCGCTCCGTCTGCCTTTCTCGGAGGTAGCTGAGGGTGTTGGAGAAAGGGAGGATTTCTACTTCGGCGGAACTCACTCTCCTTCCCAGACGATGCGACCGTCCTCAGCGTGAATGGAGAGACATACGCTACCAAGTTCTGGCCAAGGGAAAGGGATTTAGGAATCAATTTTTGGGATAATAAGAAGAATGTGGTGAAAAGAAGAAAAAACTTTGGGAATAGAAATTGAAATATAAAAAGGAGTAGATCTGCGAGGAAACAAGCATTAGGGCCTGTTTTCCAGAAGCAATTAGGTAAAAAGGATTTCGCGTTAATTCAAAAACAAGGCGGGCTGGGGAGACGTCGGGTCAAGGGCTTCTGTCCGGGTCAAGTAGCTGGATCGGGTCAAATGGAGCAGGCGTTAGTCTGGGTTTGAAGTTGGTTCAGGCGTGCACATGGGTCAAATCGAGGCTCTCCTTCTTCCTTTGGCTGTTCCAGAGTATCGTGACTCTCGGCCGCCATTCGTTCGCCACTCTGCTCCTTCTCCTCCGCTTCCTCGCTGCCCTCTTCCCAGTGTGGCATCTTCAACTGCATAACTTAACCATACCACTAATCTCACCTCCTGAAAGATGAACAATCTAAAAAATACGACGAAACAGACTGAAACAAGAATTCGAACTCAACATCGGATCAATTCAGCAGACACCTAGCCCGACTACTCACATTACAAGACAAAGTCGAGCTCGGATGAAACAAATAGAAACCTAGATCATATCCAAATAAAAAAGAAAGAAAAAAAAAAATAAGCTAACCAAACAACAAGATCGGAGGGACACGGAAACTAATAGAGAATCGATTGCGAGACAATATTGGCAGAAACCGGCGATTACAGAGGGATCTGGCAGCACGATGAGGGGGAACGCTTCCTGGCCGACTGATTGCTTCGCTTCTTGACTGCTTAGGTTACTGTATTAACAGTGGCAATTGGGTGTAAATACGGCATAAGTCCAATACCCAGGTCCGACCCGCTACTTGACCCGGACAGAAGCCCTTGACCCGATGTCCCCCCAGCCCGCCTTGTTTTTTAATTAACGCGAAATCCTTTTTACCGAATTGCTTCTGGAAAACAGGCCCTTAATCAATTTTAGCATTGTTCGCTTAGCGAATCTTGTTTGACTTTGGAGTGAGTTGTGATGATGGTTAAATTTTTAGATTTTAAATTTTGTGGTGCTATAAGTAGGATGAATAAGATTTAGGGGTTGAAGTTGTTATTTTTTATCAAGATTTCATTAAAATTAACAGTTAAACTGACAGAAATTACCCAAACAGAATGTGCAATATAGGTGAGGGATTTCAGTAAGATAAAATAGAGTTATGGATCCATTTAGGACTTGAAAAAAAAAAAACCGGACCCACTGTAGAGTTTAACAAAAAAAAAAACTAAACCCAAAGTGCCCCTAAGAATCGGAATATATGTATTGGACGATGCAAAGATCAAGTTTCATCCTTTAGAACCTGCAGTTTTCTGGGCGTCACCCACCCTTTGTTTCATCTAAATCCATGCATTGGAGGAACAACATTTTGTAAGTGGTCATTTGGGCTATTTTATGGTTTCTAGTTCCAAGATGCCAATGTTATAGTGCAACCTACACTTTTTAGCAGGTAATTCGGTTTCCTGACTAAATGTATTCTCCAACTTTAGTTGATTTATTAATTTTTTGTTCCTACAAGTTTCTTTACCTATTTATACCCACCACCTGGATTCATCGATTAATATGTAAATATAAACTTCAACCATCAAGTCTACATGTGGCAGTGAATAAGGCGTCGAATCACTCAGTAGTTCCTTTTCACATAAAAAAACACCATATGACTTCTTCCATTTAAGAGTAAAAATTAATAAATTAACTTAAAGTCAATCCAAATATGGCTTTTAAATAAAGGCATGTGGCATTGAACAAGTTAATAGCTTGCATCAAACTTGACCATTGGAAATTAAGATGCCCATGTACCTGAACAACGACATATATCTGAGATGAAAACAATAATGAAATTTTTCTGTACGATATTTTGCAGCAAAAACAGCATAGAGACAAAAAAAATACTATAGGAAATTGTGAAGAAAAACAAATGGTGTAAAGGCCAGAAAATATTGCGGCAGTGAGGTAGAAAACACATAAATTGACTCAAGTTTGACTTCTTAGCATATGATGGAATTTTTAGATGAAATTTTACATTGAGGTAGCCTTCAACATTTGTGATTTACTGGGACTTTTAGATTTGCATAATTTAACCTGTGGGACAAGTATGAAAGTCCAAGAGCAGGCTGTTTGTACATAAAACTGCAGAACTCTAGACTAACACAAGCAAGAAAATTAGCTGTATTAGAAGTAAAGGAAAATAAAATACTAGTTGTAGCTAGAGGTGGGATGTGGGCCGGGTCAACCCGGCTCAAACTGGGACCGGATCGGAAGTCAACCTCGGCCCAACTCGGTCAAACCCGCCCTAGCTCGTCCTGGCACCCTGGCCAAAGCCCGCAAAGATATGGGCCGAATATGGCCCCGAGAAGAGGAGGAGGTGTAAAACGGATAGCCCTGGACCAGGAAACGACCCGCGAACCGCATCGCCCCACCGGACCTGACCGGATTGAACCGGACCACCCCTAGCGCCCAACGGCTTTTGCGCAACGGAAACCTGTAAACAAAATTTTAAAAATGGGTTAATTACATAGTAGGCCCTCAAACGGTTTTCTGCTCCATTTTAGCCCCCAAAATTCCATTTTCACCCCTCATAACAACTAAATTTCAAGAACTTTTTGGTCAAAATAATTTTTTATCTTCCCTTATAAATACCAATGCCATTTTTACTCTATCCTCACACAATTACTCAATTTCTCTTCTTCCTCTACTATATTCTCTCAAGTATTCTCCTTATTTTTTTAATTTCTTCCAAATTTCTTACTAATCTCTCCCTAATATCTTCATAATCTTCCCTTAATTTTGCATTAATCACTATTATTAGTTCATGAGTAATGGCTTCAAAAGGAAAGGGCAAGTCGACAGAGTGTTCATCTTCCCATACCACCAGGCTTCGAGCCTTGTTCTGTCGCCGTTCTCGGCCCACTAATAAAGGTATCTCAATTCAAGAGTTGCACGACCATGATGCCGGAATCGATATGATGAATTACGATTTGGGTCTCAACGATTAATTATCCGATGATGAAGTTGAAGAGTTGGATGCGATGGCGTCTGGGAATCCATCAACAGAACCGATGCTTATAAGTCATGGACCCGCAGTGGAGGAAACCCAAGCACAAAGTAAATCCCCGAGACTAACTGCTTGGGTTTAGGAGCATTATGAGCTCATACACGAAGGGGAGTCGACGTACGGAAAATGCAAACATTGCGAGAAAACATTGGTGCATAAAAAGAATTCTTACACTAGAACGCTGAAACGGTATATTGAAAATCAACATCCTAATGTCCTCCCCAGTGCTAGTACTAGTTTTGGAGGACAAACACAACTTTGGTTTACAACTGGTGTCGGCGGGCCAGGTATATTTCATTTTAACCAACAATCTTATAGAGAAGGTATGGTAAATTGGATGATACTTACCAAAAAAATGTTTTCACAAGCTAAAGATGTCCACTTAGAATCTTGGATAAAATCACAATTAAATCATGCATCTAGAAAAGTATCTAGGAAAACTATTAGGAAAGAAAGCTTTAGACAATTTGAAGCCGGAAAATCAGATTTGCAAATCTATTTTTCTGCTCTTGATCATTGTGTGGCATTTACTTATGATATGTGGACATCACCTATAGGTCAATCATTCTATTGTGTTACTTCTCATTGGATTGATTCTGATTAGATAATGCAAAAAAGAATTTTGTCATTTAAGGTTATTGAAACAGATCATACTGGTTATCAAATATTCAATTGCATCTTAGAAACTTTACGTGATTATTTTTGTACTGATAAAGTCCTATACATTTTATTTGATAATGCTTCAAACAATGATGTTGTTGCTCGTCTTTTGAGTCAAACATTGAAACCACCTCTTAACGGTGCATTCTTTCACGTTAGATGCATGTGTCATATTTTGAACATTTGTGTGCAAAAGAGTTTAGAAGTTCTCCAAAATGAGATTATGCCTATTCAGAACTCATTGAAATATTTGATGTCCGGACCTGCTGTTTTTCGTGAATTTAAAAGCTTTTGTTTTGAAAATCAAAAAGGATTTTCTTGGAAACGATTTAAATTGGATTGCCCAACCTGCTGGAACTCTATATATTTGATGTTGTAAGATGTATTCCCGTATGAAAATTTGTTGTCACATTTCATAAATTTAAAAATGGGTTGTGAATTTCTTACGACTAAAGGTTGGGAAAAATGTTCTAAAACCGGTGAATTGCTTAACTTTTTTTTACGAGGCAACTGATTTTTTTTTTTGGTATTTACTACCAAACCATTCATCAAGTTTTGTTTCATTTAGTGAACATTACATATGCTTTACATCAGTTTAAAGATGATGAGTTGTTAAAATTGACTGTCGAAGTCATGCGGGCTAAGTGGCTCCAGTATTTCGAAAACATTCCTTTTATCTTTTTAATTGCTTCTTTACTTGACTCATATGTCAAATTAAGGGGCACAACAACATTGCTTGAAAGAATTTTTCATACTTATTTAGAAATGTCTCATATAAATGTTTCGGCTGTGTCTGTTACTGCTTTTGAGTACTTACATTCTTTATACAAGTTATATTGTAAGTGGCATTCGGATAAGGTAAGATCCGAAGTTCCTCAAACCGAGCCTCCAAGGAGATCAATTTCCTCAAGATTTAACCTGGCTCTCTAAATGCTCAAATGACCCCGACCGACAACATTAGGATTAGTTGAAGTCGATAATTATCTCAATACATCGTTCGAAGCAAGCGACATCGACATCTTGGAGTAGTGGAAACAAAAGAGATCAAGGTTTCCGATCTTGTCGATAATCGCACAGGAGATTCTTACCGTTCCAGTATCAACCATCTCATCCAAGGCAGCGTTTAGTACTGAAAAACGGATGATATCAGAAAAATGATCAAGATTGACACCCGACGTGATAGAAGTATGCATGTGCAACCGAGATTGGGGACTCGCAGCACTCCAACAACAAAACCAAAAGAATTCGGATGAGGAGGTAATATCCGATACGGATACTTGAATTTTTTTCCAAATCATACATGTAGTTTGTATTTGATTTGATTATGTTGTTCAACACAGATCATAAGTTTCTATTATTCATTATTTCTGGAATATTTTTGCCATTTCAAAATGTAAGGCCCATTTCGATTATTTGTAAGTGCCGTTTGATTTTTTAACTTAATAAAACTTACACCGGAGGTGATGTTTTTTCTTAAAAATATTTATGACATATATAATTAATTATGTTTATAATTTTTTTTTTTTAAAAAACACCAAACCCCCCCTTGAACCCGGCTTGGGACCGCCCCGCCTGCAACTAGGCCAAGCCCGATCCTCGTGACCCAAGATCAAGATCGGCTGGGCCCGGGTCGGGCTGAACCGGTTCCCACATCTAGTTGTAGAAACCAGAAGAACTTCCAGTTCATATGATTAATTTTGCTGCCCCTAAATGAAATTTCTCTATAATTATGTTCATCATATGTACTTATGAAAACTGATCAGGCTCCACCCACTTTTCCAAAAATACTAGAGGCTCAAGATGATCATCCCTGTCTCTATTATGATATATACCTCATGATTCCTACAATATAAATGCAGGGGAAGAAATATTAAGAACGAGTTTGTCTCCAAAACATTATAATTCAATAAATAATAAACAAGAGTTCACTAAACAGAGTTCTTGGATGCACAACAACCTTAAACCAACACGACCCATATCACACATTCTATCAAAAATTTCATTTTCGTATCACATCAAGGACAAGATTTCACAAATTGTTTCAAAAGACACCAAAATTTTTAAGGAAAATATCACATCCTTATATTTCACCTCTACTCTTCTCATAGAATTTCTAACAACACATTTTGAGTTGTTGTCGTATTTTTGCATCACTCCTAAAACTCTATCAGAGAACAGTGCAATATGAACAAAGCAGTTTGATTGTGAGTAGCTTATCTTGCATTTACCTTATGGTCTTTATCATATGGGCAAAAAATTAGTGCCTAGCTGTGAGGGCCTCTTCATCTTTTCATCGACACAAAGCAGACAAATTGACGGTGTTAGATAAGGAGGGGGTAAATGTAGGTTTTGGAATATATATGGGGTAATTGTAGGTTATGCTATACCACAAGGGGATTTTTATAAATTTCCTTTAATTTATTGTGTTCAACCTATTAAAAATATTTTATTTTGGTTTTTATTATATGATATTTGTTAATTCAAATTAAGTATTTAATTGTAAGCTTTTATACTATTAATTTAAATGATTTGAATGTTATCTTCTAGTAAATTTAATCTGTATTATAATTTATTATAGTTAATGACCACTTCAAATAACCTGTTTTCTCTTTCTATAAATTTGACTTATTTCATTCGGGGAGAAAATTATTAATTTAATTTATTTATTGGGTGTCTTGTGTAACTTAAATTTATTGAATATTTTAAGTTAAATTTTTTAAATTTTATATCGGACAATTACTTAGAACATATAGGGTTTATTTGTCCTATGCATTGTGCCAGTTCAATCTGTGGCAACATTTACCATAAATATTATAGCCCTAACAATTTGTGTTTAACAACTAATGGAAAAGAATTCCACAAAAAAAATTTGAGATTTGAGTTGACGTAAAATCAGGGTCTAATGACTCTAATCTCTTTATAATAAATTTTTGGGATTAATAGGATAAATAGTAGGATTTGTTAGCGATTAAAAGTAGTGTTTAAGCATTGACAAAAAAAAGTAATAAAAATGGTGCAAACTGGGGATTTAAATCAAAAATTCCAAACACAGTCTTAGAATAGTCTAAGTCATGGAAAAAATTAAACAAACCATGAAAGCCAAATGTTTTTCATAGAAGATTGAAATAACATTTCTATAAAAAGTGATTATGATCTTTAGCAAAAAAAAATTGCCAAAAAAAGGCAAAAAAATTTGGAGAAAGTCCTTGTAGTCTTCATCTTTGACAAATATAGTCTCCAAACTTGTATATTTATTGATCTTGTCACTACCCTCATTCTGTCTTTTAAAGCTTAATCATCAGATGAAATAGCTGAGGGACCAAAACAGAAAAAAGGAAATCTATAGAGGCCTAGAAAGAGGTTAGACCATCACTCAAGGAAAAGCAAAAAAAAAAAAAAACTGTTTAGAAACACTAACCCCAACTCAAAAATGAAGGGAAGCCCCTAATTTGCAATAAGAAACAAAAAGAAGGCTTGCAAATCCGGCCCATTCTGTTGGATTGGAAACAGGGCCCAAGCGTTTTAGGCATGGTTCGGTTCTGAAATAAGAGCAAGACATTGATGGCAATTTAGGTAATTAGCAGGGGCAGAAGTATATGAAACCCTAGTTTACATCTCATAGTCATGGTTCTTCTCGTGTTGTAAGTACCACCCTGAAACTGCAACTCCTTTTGCTACGGTTGTATCCCACTCTTTTCATCTTTTTGGTTCTGTGTTTTTCTTCTCCAAACTGATGATAGATTGGCTATTTGGTTCTTCCGTTTCTCCGATGATGTACAAATTTACATGCATTGAGCAGTTGCTATGTGCTTTTTTTTCTTCCATCTCTAGCTTTCACTCACCGCCACCACCTCCACCCTCCACCGCCATCACCACCTTCACTTCCTCCGTGGTTTCACATGCCCTCTCTCTCTCTCTCTCTCTGCCCCCCCCCCCCGTACTCACATCATTGTGGCGATGTGTGAAAGCTTTTGATGGACGGCATTAGCTCCAAACCGCCATGATTTGCATAATAGCTATGAGATCTGAGGGTTTTTGTTTTGTTTTTTCATTTTTCGAACATGAACAGTTTCTGCATTCCAGCCCTATCACTTGATTTTTGAGTGAACTTGTCTGCCCTCTTTCTCTTTCTCGCCCCCTCTATATTTAGATGGTATTGGAAATGCTGTTTTAAGAGTTCATATTTTACTGTTGGATTAGAGGAATTCTCCACGTTGACGGTATATTAGGAACTCCAATTGTTTGCTGAGCCTGAGATTAATAAGTTCACATGTGTTATTTATATATGCCCGATGATGGAAAACTCATTTTCTGGAGCGGCGACGCTTATTTTCTTCCCTAGTCTTTCGTTGCTACTTGCTACTCTTCTTCTTCTTCTTCTTCTTCTTCATCTCCCTCCTTGTTTCCCTGTGGTCTCTCTCTCTCTCTCTCTCTCTACTACAGCAACAGCTGGTGGTGAGAAAGGCTTTGCAGGGAAATGAGCATGTTTATGGCGAATGACCAATTTTAGCTATGAGATCTGAGGGCATTTATCAATAATTCTTTGTGTATTGTAGTTATTCTGTTACGCGTAAATAGTAGTCATTTGCTGGGATATGCTATAGGACTGTTTTTTACTTTATTCCTTTACTTTCGTGGTATTGCATACTCGGCTGGTTTCACATTTTAGCTCTGCCTCTGCTACTTTACTCTGTTTCATGGTTAATAGTTATGTTGCATTTAGTTTCTTGTTACAATTATGACTACTATTGCATACAATTATGATTGCTGAAAAACATTTTGAGTTTTTCAGTGAGACCGGCTCTCTGCTTTGTTTTTCCTTTGATTTCTAGCATCACTTTCTTTATTATGTTATCCCTGATAAGCTTACTTCCTGACTTCTGGACCAATGTGGCCTAGCTAATGGATTTTCAAGATCATAAAAAACTCTTGAGCTGCCCGATGATGTTATCAATTGTTTGCTAAAATTTTCAGCTCTGCTACCTCACAACTTTTTCCCCCATTCTGTTGTTGTTGTTGTTGTTGCTGCTGCTGCTGCTGCTGCTGTTATTTCTTGATTGATATAGCTGGGCTATTTTGAAATCAGACTAATTTGATCTGAGGGCTTTGAGCTTGTTTTTAACTATTTCTTAATGCAGATAGTCCACTTCCTATTGAAGGGGTATGCTCTCGGTTTTTTGAAATTGTTTTCCCATGTTTGCAGTTAATATGGTGATTGAGAACTTAGCTGTAGGCTACGTTTATTGTTTGGATTTTTGTTGTACATATCAAGTTTCTTGTTGTACATTCTGGTGTGAATTATCTTTTGCCTGATGATGATCCTCATTTAAGTGAATTGTTGTTTTGGGCTTCATCTCTAGCTTTTACACATCACAGCCTTCTCTCTCTCTCTCTCTCTCTCTCTCTCTCTCTCTCTCTCTCTCTCTCTGCTATTACTCCCTTGCCTTCCGACAATCTTGCACACCACCAACATACGACATGTGTGTGTGTGTGTCTATATATATATATATACATATAATATAGACGTTCCATCGGTGGTGTGTGAAAGCAGTTAATGAATGCCACTACGATGAAATGTGCATGTTGTTTAACGAAGCTATGAGATCTGAGGGCACTCTTTAAATCCCAAATGCTCCAGCGGGCCATGCTTTAGGATATACCTGAAGTTTATTTGTTTTTTTTTTTCTTGTTTTTCCAATTTTACTCGGTAGTATCTTGTCCAGCTTCTTACATGTGATACATTGATGTTGTTTTTGGTCCTATCCAATTGCTTTTGATACATTGATGTTCCGTTGGTAGTCCAATCATCCAAAAGATGGGGTGGTGCAGAACCATATGCGTTATTGCATTTGACGATTTCAAGTTTTCAGATGCGTGATAGAGTTGCAGAAAAGGTGGTGCATCACACAATTCCTTACCTTCAAAGGTCACCTTATTCCATCACGTAGGCTTGTACATCTCCTCTTGAAAATAGTCCGTTTTGGATCATTGACTGGATTTTGGGATCATTCAAGTGTAACTATACTGTGGTTCTTCTGTGTAACTATATTGTGTTCCTCTAGATCGGAATTGGGTATTTAGTAATTGTAATCCCCTGTGCCTATGTTATGTTGAGATCACGCCCAAAAAGATGGCGGGCTTCTTGTTTACAGCCCAATGTAATAAAGCCTAGCCCAATTGTGACATGTTCCATATTTTCGGGATCCTATTGTGGTGCGTAAATCACGTTTACTAGCTAAGAGGGCATCATGAATTTTGACGTAGTGCTGCAACTCAGTTGCTTGACTATGGACTATAGATCAATTTGCCCCTTTAACAGCATGTCTGGTATTGGTAATTGACTAGCCAATAAAATTATGTCTTTATCAACCAAATTTTTTAGTTTGCCTTGTTTATGTGTTATATTTTACTGTTTAACAATCTAAGCCCGGTTCCTATTTTTTAACCACCATCTCCTAGAATTCTCAAGTTATTTCTCTGCTGTTACTCACCTCCAAACACCATAGCTGCCTCAACTGTTGATTTTGCTGCTGCCGTTGCTCCCATTTGGCGGGGTGCTCCTGACACTTTGTCCTCTCCTCGATTTGTCGTACCTAAAGGTGCCCACATGGAGACTGCTACCATCACAAACACTAAATCCCCATCCTTTGATCTCACCAAAATCGTTGCTGACTCCTGCTCTCCAGCCTTCGCTCTAGCTGCATCCTTGTTGACACGATCAATCCACAAGGGCCTAGCTTCTTAGGGGCAGGAGAGGGCAGCCCTACCCCCTAGAATTTTAAAAATTTTTATTAGCATATTGGATATGTGATAAAATTGTAGAAAAACTAAAGTTAGGTACATATCTATAAGTTTTTTAATTAATAAGGGGTTCTAATATATTTTATCCTTTTAAAGTCTCGCTCATTTTCTTGTTTAGTAAATTGCATGATAGTCCCTAATCTTTAATTATAATTTCATTTTAGTCCATATCCCATTAAACATTCCGTTTGGTTCCAAATGTATTAAAAACGTTTTATTTTAGTCCTAAATCTATTAAAAATGTTTCATTTTGGTTCCATTGCATGAAATTTGTTAACTCAAAGTATTTGTCTAATAATAATTTTTTAGATCATAATTTGAACTATCTGGAAAATGTTATATAATAAATTTAATTTGTATAATAATTTTTTATAATTAATAGAAATTCAAATAACCATTTTTACTCTATAAATTGAACTTATTTCATTCATGAAAAAATTAGTAAATTTAAATTGAATTTTTTATTTAAACTTAATTATTGTAAACGTTCAAATTCCATGTGTCTATATATGTAAACCATTTATTGAATTTTGAGTTGTAAACTTTCGAAATGAACTTAATTATTATAAACTTTCAAATTTCAAGTGTCTATATATAATACTCCATTTGTCTCAGAAGTTTTGATACATTTGACTTTTTGTTGTATTTTGACTTAATTTTATTCATATTATTGTTTGTTAAAAAAATAAAATATATATATTTAGAAACTACATATCTTGAATTATCATTCACATACAAAGATTTTTTATTTATACATTAAAATGCTGAAAATAAAAAATCATAGATTAATTGTCAAAAACAAATGGAGCAAAACTTTTAGGACGGGGGGAGTATTATTTAGTGTTTTCTATTATTTATTGTAAATTTATACATGCAAATAACTAGCTCCACGCCACGCCACATCCCGCCCCCACCTCCGCCCCTACCCCCTAGGCTGAATTTCTGGCTACGCCCCTGCCAATCCATGCTCTCTTCCTCCTCCTTAGCTTTCTCACCCTCCTTCCATCATATGTCATTCGCCGCTCAAGTTTCAATGGGGAGGAATTATTAACTGGGAGGACAGGGCTTTGTATTGTGCCATTTGTCGAGTTTGTCAGAATGATTCTTCAATGCAGCTACTGACAGTGAAAAGATTTGGGATTTAAACTTCTTTTAGAATTAATTTTTTAGTGATTATTCAATACCCTAATACTAATTGTAAAATTTATTTCTCAACGAAAAATAATTGGTTAGGGGGTTAATTTTTTTTGTTAAAAAGTTTTATTTTGTAAAAAATAAATTACTGAAGTATTGATCATTAGTTAAATAAAATATTAATTTTTAAATGATATTGATTCTAAAAAAAATTGAAATTGATTTTGTAATAGATTATATTACTTGAAAATAATATAGCACATTTGCCTTTTATTTTTTAGTGAAAAATTTTTAACTTTTTAGTTTATATTTTTGAAACTTCTAATAAATTTGCACTTAACTCTCATGAAGTGATTCAAGTTAGTAATTTTGTCATTTAGCAAGTAGGAGTTTAAATACTTACAACTAGGTCACTGAACTCATTAGAAATCTAACGGAGTTAATGTTTAGTTGATCAAGTTAACGAGTTAAAGGGTTTAAATGCCCAACGTTTTATAATTGAGATACTAAGTTGCACAATGTCAAAGTTCAGGGATGAAAATGGCTGAATCAATAAAATTTGAGGGGCCAAAAATGATTTAGGCGTATCAAAATTAATCCCATTGTATTTGCATCTGACTGCATCATGTTGGCCTATAATTAATCCCATTTAGGCCGGTTCATTTCAAATTAAACCCATTAATGGGTTCTCATTATTCTATTGGTCAAATTCAAAAAAATAAAACTAGGACTAGTGTTCATCTAATTTACAAGTTAGTGTCATTCGTCTGTCCCTATCTCGCGATCAACATGCCTCCGACCCCTTCTATCTACCACCGCCAACCTTCACCCTAGATCCCTAGTTTCTCCACCTGCTTGGCAGTCACGTTCCCCCTGCTTGACGTTTCTGGGCTTCCTATCCCAAGTCCTGACTCCTCCAGCTGCCACCACCTGTCTTTGTCCGCCATCTTTGCCCCAACCCATGCTGCGCCATCGTCCCAAGGAGTTTTTGTCGCTGTTCATGCCAGGCGAAGGGAGAGAAGCTCGTGACTTGCCCGCTGTGGCATAAGGCCATCGTCCGTCCCCTTTGCTCGTTATCGATCTCACCAAAAGGTTGCCCCATCGCCGTCCTCGCTACGCCGCTTGCCCACCGAATGGAAGGAGAAGAACTCGGATCCATGACTCAACCCACATGCTACCCACCGCTTGACAAGTTGACAAGAGTAAGGAGAGAGAATACAACTTGTTTGTTTTCTCACTCTCAATGGCAGGTAGTGTAATTAAGTCCAACCTTATCCCCAGTTTCTTATTTCATCTTTGACCATCTATTGACTACAAAAATAATTGACCCAAATTAATTGAATTAATTCTAAACAAACTGCCACATAGATAACAGTACAATCATAGTGATTCACATGTTCGTGCTTTTTTTAATCAAAGTAGTTCTGACCTATAGGTTTCAAAATAGAGCAGGCAAGATCCCGAGCTTAACTGGATATGTTGGTGCCTTTGTTTGCTTCATCCCAAGACATTTAGGCACCTAATTTCACGTGCTCTTTGGATCAAATTATGCTTGTTCTAGTAGTACAACTTAATTAGATTAGCTGTTAGCTGTTCTTTTCCCCTTCTGCCCTGTGCTCACATCTGTCTTTGTAAAGCCAGGTGATATTTGTATCTGTATAACATATACATATATTCCAGCAACTGTCAGCAGTTGTAAGATTCCAAAATTCTTATTCTCCATACAATCTGTCGTGAGTTTTAAGCAAATGACCAGTTCATATATATACTTGAAACGTGCGACGGGACTTTGGCTAAAACTATGGCCTTGAGCCGAGCTATACTCTTCCCAAGGTCAACAAAATTGTTATGGTGCGGAAGATCTGGCAACTCTGTAATAATCAAAATCAAGTTGTTATTTAATATCATTATTAAAGATATTTGGTGTTGAAATCAAGAACTTGACATTAAATCTCGACTTTATTTGAGTAGGAATTTTAAGGGATGAATAGTAAGGAATTACCTCCCGCTATGTCGCATAATGAAGCGAATTGCTCATACAATAAATTGAAAAGATTAAAAAAAAATAATAATAACGATCGAACAACGGTATACAACATAAGGTACTACCAATTTAATAAATTGTTTCAAATTATACATAAAAAGAAGAAGACTGTGTCTCCTTCCCAGAACAAGTGGCAAATTGATGTTGTAATAGACTTTTGCTTTTTCTCTTTTATTCTTTATTCAAGGAAACAAGGTTAAATCAATTGAATTATGGAGATCAGATTGAAGTATCTTATTTATAATTTCTTTGGCTCTAGACATAAATCACTTCTCTTAACGCCAAATCTATACCATCGACACCGAACATGTCCCATGAAGCCACCGATAAGTCATTATGGGGAAGCATGTATATATACGGGTTGCTATTTTGTCCAAATGAATCGCATCATTTTTTATTTTCAGGATATTTTTCCCTATATTTATAGAAAATGAAAGCAATCTTTTTGTTATATATAGTTCATCCATGACAACCGTACAGGGCTACAGGCATAGCATTTCAATATTTTGAATCTTTATTTAATTGAAGTACCTGCATATTTTTACTATACAACTCAGTTCAAGATACTTATATTAACAGGAGTATTAGAAATAGCTACTCCTTTGCCCATAAAAATAAAAATAAAAATTCGATCTCTAATTGCCCATAAACTAATGTTTTTGGGAGTTTAAGGTTTCGTCACGAATTACAATGTTGAAGTAATTGAGGGTCAGGCATGTTGGAGAGGCAGCAAGGCGAGCACATCTGTGGATGGTTGGATTGACGTGCCATAGGCTAGAAAGGCTTGCAATAGAAGCTTTTACGGTGGCTGGCAAAACTATCCTCACTCTAATGGTGCAACGACCAAAATGCTTCAACATTATAATATTGGTGGTAAATTTAGACCATTGAAACAACGGTATAAATTTGCTATTCTTTTGGCCAATTCGGATAAGCTGAAGGGAGTTTAATAGGAGGGGCTATCTGACCGCTTTAAACTAAAAAGGTTAGTGTAACCTACATTTTATATCTTATTTTTTAATACCTGCATCTTTACTCTTTGGTTTTCTTGTTTTATATTATCTGACAGCAATTTCTGAAACTTTAATTTAAACAACACGATAATTATCTTTTAGTAATTTCAATTTCTTTGATGTTTTTTTAATAGTTAATAGATATATTTTAAATTATCAGTTTTTCATCCCTGTAAATATATTTCCCTCTCTGTAAATGTAAATCAGTACTCCCTATGTCTCATAAAAGCTGTCCTCTTTACTATTTACAACAATTAATCTATGATTTTATTTCTTTTAAAATTTATCATAAAAATATAAACTTTTTACATGAAAATGGAACTTAAAAAATTATAGTTTCTAAAAATTATTTTTTAGAATTTTTTCAATTCATATTAATATAAATATATTCAAGTCAAACTTTAGTAAAAAAAGATAAAAGAGACAGCTAATATGAAATGGATGAAGTATTATTTATATTTCAGTTAACTATGAAAATAGTTCCAAAGAATTGAAATTATTGGAACATAGCTACCAAATAATTCAAATAAGGATTTTGGAAATTGTTGTCAGATAGTATAAAGGAAATAAGGGGTAAAAATATAGGTTTCTAAAAATAGAGGAGACAAAGTGTAAGTTGAAACAAACCATAAGGGTTTTTTTGTAATTTTCCCAAAAATGTTTATTATTTTCTCTGACATTACAAATTCTATCCTGACCACATTTTCTCATGGTGTAGCTGTCGAGGAGGGATGTAAGTAAATCCCTTATCTTTGATCACCTCTTCTCCCTTCATATAATCTATTATTTAGTTAGTGTTCAAATGATTGATTTTGCTATAGAGATGTGGAGCCCAAGATTGATCAAACAAGTTGAGTATCAAAAGGCATGACGAGGCTGAGCATGAGTGTGAAGAATTAGAAAATGTTGGGGTAGAGAGTCTTAGGTTTCTAATGCAAGAACCTTGAGCTATTTTGAGGCTGAAATTGGATTAAGCGAGTTGTTTTCAAGCTTTCGAGCAAATTCTGATGCTCATAGTCATAAAGCTTGAGCCTGGATTGCTGCCTAGTCTTAGGAATGAAGTTGATGGGAGAGATAATGGTCTTAGGGTTTGGATTAGGCTAGGTGCTAGTGTGCTTTGACTATCTCTAGTGATCCAATCAGCATCTGGACTACTTGTTTGAATAAGGAAAAGTCAGCATGGACGAAGGTGGTTAGGTCAAGTTTATAATTTTAGTAAAAACAAAAAACTTTTTAGTTTTAAACTCAACGGAATTGCAAGCGACCTGACCCTAATCACTTAATCCTAACCCATATAAATCTCCCTCCAATTTATGTGAGTTGGCCATATATATTCAAATTTTTTTACAAAATTTCAAGAGTTAAGAAAGAGAATATAATATTTTGGAGTAACTTAATAGCATATGCTTCTATTAGCCATCAAACCTAGATGTTCATATAGAAATGCTTATCAATATTGCATACACTTGTGAACTCATCATGAAGATAGAACTTCATATATACTATTCCTTTCTTGAAGATTAAGAGCATTTTGAACAGTTTCCCCATTACATTCTATAAAATAAAGAATAAGATGAGATAGATGAATCAATTTTCTATATATGAAGAAACTCATATATGAAAATTGAGGGACTGAAGTCCAAACCAACTTAGCCCACACAACACTATCATCCTTCCATAACATGCAAGTAGGCTAAGCTCATAATGAGCTTACAAAGTTAAAATAAACAAATATAAATAGTTAAAATAAGTAAAGTGTTTTTTTTTTCAAATTCAAGGGAGGTAAATGTAATATCACCTAAAATTCATAGGGTAACTATAAAAAACCCAATTCTTTAAGTATAGGGAGTTACAAGATTGTTGCGAGTAGGAGTATAAATGAACAAAATGTTCGGTAAATAATTCAACAATAGTTTGTTTATGTTCGTCTATTTAGTTAAATGAACGAATATGAACAGATTTTTCTGTTCGATTAGTTAAACGAACGAATATGAAAAAGATCCCGTTTGTTTATTTATGTTCACGAACTGTTCGGTTATTGTTTGTTTATATTCCTTTATTTATTTGTTTGTTTATATCTATTTGTTTGTTTATTTATATGTTAGCTATACATTTATTATTATATATATTTTAGATATCATATATTTTTATTAGTGTCTACATACTCCACACATACATGAGTATGCCCCAATCTACCCTAAATTAATCTATTATCTTTGTTTTCCCAAATATAATTAGTCATTTCCCTTACAATGTAAACCTACTATAGCATCTGTTGACAATCAATTTCGTCTGGCCTTTTAAAAAATTTTATTAAAAAATTTAATTAAAAAATTATTTATTATTATTATTATCATTATTATTATTACTAAAAAATTTTATTTAGTTTAAAATATATTTTTGTTTCGTGAAGATTTGATTTAAAATGATATATGTATCTATATGTGTATGTTTGAAAGAAAAGAAAATTTCAGAAAAAAATGACAAAAAATTAAAAGTTTGAGGTAAAAATGACAAAATTGAGAAGTTTCGGGCAAAATTGATAAATTCTGAAAGTTCCAGGAGCTTTGGGTAATTTTTCGCGTCAATTTTTGGCCTAAACGGACGTTTCTGGCCCAAATTGACAGAAAACGACAAAATTGTCAAAATCAGAAGCTTATGAAGCTTATCCAGAGCCTGAGAAACGTAAAGAATTGAAACTGTCATTTTACCAATTTAAAAGATAAGTTTAAAATTTTTTATTAATTTATCCATCAACATTTAAGCCAAACTTCCTCTATAAATAGGCCTCAAAATTCAGTTCTAAACACATAAAAAAATATAAATCAGGCTTAGAGCTCCGTTTTAAAAAAAGGAAAAATTACAGCCATAGGTCCCTGGCCCTCTTCTCCTCCTCCTCTCCTTCCCTCCTTCCTCCTGCTGCGCCGCCAGCCCCCCCCTGCCCCTCGCGACGCGTCGCCCTCCGTTTCAGAAAATTCAAATTTTACTTTCAAAAGGGTAAACCCTTGTTTCACCCATCATCTTTTCAATTTTGTTTTACTTTAGTCATTGACCTTTTATTTTGTTCTTGCAGAATTAATTCCTAACTCTTTTAATTTTTACTTGTTTATTTATTTGTTTATTATTGTTATTATTACTAACCCTTCTTTTTATTGTTGTTATTATAACTAACTTACTAACCTTATTATTATTATTATGACTAACTTATTATTATTATTATTATTATTATTATTATTATTATTATTATTATGACTAACTTACTAACTATTATTATTATTATTATTATTTATTATTATTTATTATTATTATTATTAACTTACTAACTACTAACTTATTATTATTATTATGGCTAACTTACTAACCTTATGATTATTGTTATAACTAACTTTACTAACCTTTATTATTGTTATTATTATTATTAACAACTAATTCTAACAACTAACTTTTATTATTCTTTATTATTATTATTATTATTATTATTATTACTATTAATGGAAGGTTATACCTCCTATTTATTTATTTAAAAGTGGATGGCCAAAAAGCCCCACTTTATCTATTATCTTTTAATATTTCTTCATGTATTTGCTCTTTATTTATTTGCATATTTAATTTACTTTTAAATGGATGTCTAAACTAAAAAAAAAAAGAAAACCTCCCCTTTATTTAATTTTCCTTTATGCCAAAATTTTATTTATTTCACTTATTTAACTTAATAAATAAATAAATAAATGAGTAAAAAAAAAAAATTAAAAGAAAATTCTTTTATGTGAATAATTAACTTTACTTTATTTATATTTAAGACTAATAAAAATCATTTTTAAAAACCAACTATCTTTCATTATTAGAACATATGTTTTATCTCTTTAAAAGCAACAAAAAGTTAATCTTTTATTCCTTTACTAAAATTATTAAACAAAAATAATTAAATAATTACAAAAATACAAATCATTTCTTTTTAAATATATCTGTAAAAGTAGTAATAATTAAAATTTAATAAAAAAAATAATAAGATCCAATAAAATTAATAAATTCATTAATAAAAATTAAACTCCATGTCCAAATGATCCGCCAGGATCCAATGGTTTGGAGAATAAAAAGTTTTTTTCAAATAAAATATAAAAATAAAAATTAATTTTAATAATTACTTTAATTTTTATCCAGTAAAAACAAGTAATAATAAAAAATGAACAAAAATAAAACCTGTTTAATAAAAAAAATACATGAAAATTAAGACTTTATATTTTACTTATTTATTTAAAATATAAATTTTAATTCCTTTATTGAATAAATAAAAATCTTAGTCAAATGATTTCAAAAATCCAAAAAATTTAAATAAATAGAACTAAATTATCTTTAAATATTTTGGATTTATTAATTAGATGTAATTTTTTAGACTTATAAATTAAATATTTACTTTTAGTTAATCTTTTATTCAAAACTAATCAAAATAAATATCAAGATTTTTCTTTTTGTTTAAAATATACATATAAATTTGTGGTTTCTTTATTAAATATACAAAAAAATCTTAATTAAATAATTACTTTTGATTAATCTTTTGTTAAGACTTTTCTTTTATTTTTTTTAAAATATCCATATAAATTTTTGGTTTTCTTAATTAAATAATCACTTTTTGGTTAATCTTTTATCAAAAATAAAAATAAAATATCAGACTTTTCTTTTATCTTTTTAAAATATACATATAAATTTTTGGTTTCTTTATTTATTAAATAAATAAAATTTTGATTAAGTAACTAATTTTTTTATTCACCTTTTATCAAAAGAAATATAAAGACTTCTTTTCTTATTTTTGAAATATATATATAATTTTTTTTTGGATTCTTTTCACCTTTTATCAAATAAAATATTAAAACTTTTCTTTTATTTTTGAAATATGTATACAAATTTTTGGTTTGTTTATTAAATAAATAAAATTTTGATTAAATAAAATATTAAGACTTTTCTTTTATTTTGGTTTCATTGTTAAATGAATAAAAAATCTGGATTAAATAACTATTTTTTGATTCATCTTTTATTAAATAAAAAGAATAAACAAAACCTAATATATAAAATTTTCTTTTTTATACATATAAATCCTTAATTTCTTTGAATAAAACTTTAATTAAATAATTTCTTTTATCAAATAAACAAAATAAACATAAAATAAATTGTCAACTCTTTAATTTCTTTATTAATAAAAGAATCTTGATATTAGATAAAATAAAAAAAAATACTTTTTGGTTCCTTTATAAATTGAACAATTACTTAAAATTAAATAATGAAGATCTTTCATTAAACAAGAAAGTAAAAGAAAACTAAAAGAAAAGAAAAAGAAAAGAATAAGAAAAAAAAAAGAAGAGAAAGGAAAGAAAGTAAAATAAAAGTAAAAGTAAAAAAAAAAAGAATAAAAGCAAAAGAATAAACGAATAAAAACAGATAAAAAGAAAGAAAGAAAAAAATAAACAAACTAATTTTATTTTAAAATTAGTTAACATTTAAGATCATCAACAAAATCTAAAATTTCATAAATAAAAAGACTTATAAATTAGTAATTAAACTAAAAATTAATTCCATAATAATAAGAATTAAATAATTAAATTAATTTCCATATCCGGATGATCCGGCAGGATCTATGGTTTGGAAAATATCAATATTTTTAATTAAATAAATTAAATAAATACAAAGATAAAAATCCATATTTACGATATGGATTAATTTATTTCGAATTTCGTCAAATTCCGTGTCCGGGTGACTCGGCAGAGTCCATGGTTCGGAATTAAATCTTCCCTGTCCAAATGACTCGGCAGAGTCCATGGTTCGGAAGTACAAAATTCTATACAAATTAATCAACTTAAAAATCCACATCCGACTAAATAATTCAGTTAAAATTTCTAATTTTGAAAATTAACTGAAGCTGTTAAAAAGCAAAGTAAAACAAAATTAAAATCAACTAAGGTGCCAATTTTGGGCGCTATAACAAAGTTGTTTTAGCGTAACCGTACTCCCGAACCCCCGAACTCTCGCAGACCATAATTAAGGTGTCCAATCGACCTAGGTAAACTGATTGGTGGCGACTTCAGAAAACCGCACGTTGCCACAGCATCAAGTCGAGCCTCATAGCCCTAACTCATAATCTCTCTCGCTATTATCTATTGTTGTGTCAGTCATTTTTAGACTCGCTCTAATTCAAATTGATGGTAGCCATTAAATTTAATTGTTCATATTCATATTCTTGTTTGTTTATTAATAAATGAATAAATAAAAAAAATATAAATTATATTTATTTATTATTTATATTAATTAAAAGTTAAACAAATAAACATGAATATGACTTATTCGTGCTTGTTTAGTTTATTTACAACCCAAGCTGTTAGGTCGATCAAGTTGAGGAGGAGCGGGTAGGTTTGGGGTAGTCCGTGGTTATTTATCGTTAATCCCAATTACAGGTAACTTAAGCTCCTCGGTTTCGTACCTTTTCTTTTTCCAAATTCCCATCACGGTCCGATACTCGCCCATAAAATGGTTTCTCCTTGCCCGAGGGTTTCTACATATTGCTCTCCGATTCCCCCTACCATTCTCAATTCCGCCACAAATTCTATTTCCGGCTGATACTTTACCTGTCATAATGCCCGGAACAGACTACCAGAGCACAGCGGCACACATCGGTCGATCCCTCCTCAGCTTCCGTCGCGACCAGGTACACGCCATGGAGGGGCCTCATGACCCCGACGCTGAGCTCGAGGCCTTCCAAAAGCAGGTTGCCAATCGCTTTAACGATTTGTCCTCTGCTTCGGCTGACGAATTGCTTTCCCTATCCTGGATTCGGAAGCTGCTCGGTGTTTTCCTTTCCTGCCAAGAGGAATTCAGGATGATTCTCTTGCACAACAAGTCGAACCTGCTCAAGTCACCGATGGATCGCTTAATTGCCGACTTCCACGATCGTAGCGTTAAGGCTCTGGACGTCTGCAATGCCATTCGAGACGGGATTGAGCAGATCAGACAATGGCAGAAGCTTCTGGAGATCGTGCTTTGCGCTCTTGACGGTAATGGTGGTCACAGAGCTATCGGCGAAGGGCAGTTCCGCCGTGCAAAGAAGGCGCTGGTTGATTTAGCTATTGGGATGCTCGATGATAAGGATTCTGAGTCGGCCTTCTCTCACAGAAATCGTTCGTTTGGGAGGAACAACAGTGGTCAATCGTCCAAGGACAACCAACACCGTCAGGTGGGTCACTTCAGGTCTCTCTCCTGGAGCGTCTCGCGGTCCTGGTCTGCGGCCAAACAGCTGCAGGCCATTGGGGCGAATCTGGCTGCTCCAAAGGGGAATGAGATTATGACAACGAATGGGCTGGCAGTGCCTGTTTATACGATGGGGAACGTTTTGTTGTTTTCCATGTGGGTGCTTGTTGCGGCAATTCCATGTCAGGATCGGGGATTGCACACACACTTCAATGTTCCCAGGCAATTTACCTGGGCCGCGGCAATGCTTTCGCTGCACGAGAGAATCTCAGAAGAATCTAAGAAGAGGGAGAGAAAAAATGCTTGTGGGTTACTGAAAGAGATATATCAGATGGAGAAGTGCTCGCGTGTGTTGGGTGAGTTCGCTGATTCTGTGCAGTTCCCTTTGACTGAGGAGAAGGAGTGTGAGGTGCGCCAGGGTGTGAATGAGTTGGCACAAGTGGTTGATGCGATAAAGGAGGATTTGGATCCATTGGAGAAACACGTTAGAGAGGTTTTTCACAGGATTGTACGCAGCCGGACAGAAGGGCTCGACTCCTTCGGACGGGGAAACCATGCCGAGTGAGTCTTGGTTGATTTAGTGTGGCCTTGTTGTGCAAAATGCGAAAGTTGTAGCCTGTTTTTGTGTTGGACAGCATTGTGCTGAACATGAAGAAAATGAGGAGAAATTATGAGGATGATGAAGAACGAGGTACAAAAATGATTTGGTTCTACCCCAAAATTCGAGTGGGTGAGAAAGAAGTAGAATTTTATTGTATTTATCGTAATATATTGTGTAAAGAAAATAGGACATAAAGTTTGACCTTCATGATCTGCGTTTCTGATTTCCAGCTGGTGTTCTTTTTACTGTATAATCAAATTCTGAGTATATTACATTCTTGTTGTAGCTGATTTTTGTATTCAAGATTTTGTTTGCTTGTAACTGATTCTTACTCTTTGTTCTTAATGAGGAGGTGTTTATTCCCTTGTAATTCTAGGATGTTTGAATCCTTTCTCTTCTCCATACACCTTGATTGGTGCCTTCCGTGTGATTCATGTGTTCCTGAATTATGATCGTCGCAGTTTCATTGCAGAATGATCAAAGAGTTCTTTATCTAGCCATCTCCAATCTGATCAAACCTTACTTGGATACATCCGAATCTGAACTAATCTCATATGTATCAGAATCTGAACTAATCTCATAGTCCCCTAAATTACTCGTTCATTTGGTGTTTCCTACAGCAGTAAAAGTGAAGCTCATGCATGTGTCCTCATTATTTGAGTTAATGAAAGCTTTCAGCAGCAACAGCTGTGGATCTGATTTTGGCCTCTGGAGTCTTAACAGGTAACACTGAAAACAAAGTTTCCACTCACCAGCATCACACGGTGGTCATCTGCTGAATAATTGACCAATTCCAGGTCTCTTTCTCCGAAGATTGTGCTTGATATGCATCGGTTACTGCTTTCTGCTTTCTAGTTGCCTGCAAGTTTAACTAACAATGATTTCATGTTGTTTATTCTAAATCATAATGCAGTTATGCAAAGTCCTAAGAACCTTCTGTATTTGGATCATTATGGTATACGCAGGCAAGAACATGATAGCTGCCAGCAGCATAGCAAGTGCATTAAGGTCTCAAAGTGGATCTCTCTTCCCGTCTCTTTCTTACTTTATTGCTATTTCGAACTTATAGGTCCAGGCAACTCGTTCAAGAAGCTAATTGTCATACTATTTCGAACTTCTAGGTTTGTAGTGTTAAAGCATTCAACTCTAAACGAATTAAGAGTGGCCTCACCACAATCTAGTTACCCCATTGATTTAACCATGTGGGATTTTCCAGTTAACATGCCCCATCATGTGCAAGCTGGTGGCTGTCATGTGGGATACAACAACAGTTGGGCCAGTGACAAAGCTTAGGCGTTGATATCATGTTAGAGTGTTCGTTAATGCTTGATTAGAGCTAGAATTTTTAGGTTAATAGATCTTGATTAGTGTTTAGCAGTAATGATTTTAGGTGTGTTTATTTGGTTGGATCGGTTTATAATCGATCTGAATAGAACAATTTGATTAGTTTTTAGTTCCCATAAATTGATTTGAACCGTTGAATTGCATGTTAAAACCAATCAGAATCATCTGAATTATAATTTAATTTATTTTGTTTTCGTAATAGGATTCTTCTTCATTGGAACCAAGCACATGTTAATTGAAAAAAAATATGATAAAAATTACATTTCATACCTAAATTTAAAGGTTGATTCATAATATCTAGTCCAAAACTAGAGAAATTGACCTTATATGTAGTTTTGGCGAGAATACTTGGAAAATACGTTTTACTTTTTAGTTTATTTGGTTTGTTAGGTTTCAAATTTGAAAACCGTGGCGAGAATACTTGAAAATATGTTTTACTTTTCAGTTTATTTGGTTTGTTAGGTTTCAAATTTGAAAACCGATAACTGATATGATAACCGGACATAAAATTTGGTTTTGAACTAATCCAAACCAAATAACTGAACTATTTTATCCAATCCAAATAGATTATTTGGATGTTTTGGTTTTATCCAAATAATGAGCACTAGCACTGACTACTTAAAACCTTGTTTAGGAAAAGGTTATGTTATGGAATAGCATACTTGGGCCGGTAATAGTCTCTCTATGCATCAAAGAAATAGATGTGTTTTCTTTGTCATTTGAATTGAAAGGTTACTGAAGCAACTACTCCATTGATTTGAGCTTCTTTTTGTGTTTTCCCTTAAACTAAGAATCATTTTGATTCATTTTTGTTGCTCTGCACTCAATGGTCATCCCATTCCTGCATATTTTCCATCATGTATGTAATGCAAAAATCCTTGCTGTCTACTAGCTAAGCTAGTACTTCTGTTTTCACTGACAGCATCTAATGGCGAGCGGGGATGTTTTCAGAATCAGCCCAAGAAAGCTTCCAGTCTGTAGGTATGTATTGATTTGGAAATACAATGTTGCGCCAGTTAGAAGTGTAGCAAATACTGTTACAGTTACATAATCACTGTGTTCTCAGTTATGCTTCAAATTAGCTATTTTAATTAAACATTGATTCGTCTGTAAGCTACTCATGGCATAAAAAATATACGCATTAAGCCATGAGTAATCATTGCCAAAATTCATATCCTTGGATCTCCCTGTATCATTAACTGCTTTTACCCCGTTCGTTTGACAAAACCATCAAGAACACTGGAAATGCACCTGTTTCTCTGACAAGTTACTCTGTGTAAGCAGCTGCGATGATTCCTGTTGCTTTGATCTTTGTATATAGCTTAGCTACTATTTGGCTCATACCGTTTGGATCCTTGGTGCCTCAAGGCAGGGCAAGGGTGTTCAAGAGGGGCTGTCAAGGCAAGACCTGGTGTCCCCGTGGGCCGTGGCCGTGGGGGTGGGGCTCCTCCATAATTGTCCTTCCTGTCCAATGATAATGAAGCTTTAATTGTTTCGGTTAAATGCTGGCTGGCAATGCAAAGTCCAGGCCAGTGTTTGGCCAGCTTAGCATGTGAACTTGACTATCTGAAGCTAGCTGCCTGAGGATTTCGTTAATTAATGGCCAAGGGTGAGGGTGTGGCCTGTGGCTGTCTGTTCAGTGTGCATGCATATCATCTCCTTTTAATCAAGGCCAATTATATGATCCATGACTCGTCCCCTCTATTAATTACCCATTCAATGCTTAATCCTTTCCAACCAACGCAATCACCTTGTGTCCCCGCTCCTGCTCTCCTCTTCCACCGGGACTGGTTTTTATCGCATCCCCTGGTCAATGTCAAATATATTTCTTCTTGATTTTTCTTCTTCTGGATTTAAAAATAAGGGGAAAAAAAAAAACAAAAGAGAAAAAGAAAAGAGTAAAGAAAAGACGGAGGGAGGCAGGTCTGCACATTAACGGTCCTATGGATTGCAGGCAGGCCCACAGTTGGAGTGTTTGGATTTTAGTTCTGTTAATTCATTTTTGGTGCTTTAGGTTTGTAATGTTGGTCTTGATACATGAGTCATGATTTTGTGCTGGGAGCCTGGGACTCTAGTTGAGGTATAGGAAAATGTGTGCCTCTGATCTGAATTTTGCTTCAAAATGCGAGAAATTTGACATCAAAAGTAGAGTCAAACTGAAATTCGGCTTTCTAAATGGAAGAGAATAAGCCTGTACCTGATTGAACTTTACTGATACTTTTTTTCTCGTCTTTAATTTGTTGTGTGACAAACTACCATATTCTTCCTATCCTAGGCTGCAAGAGGAAACAATGAAGGCAGTGCACTTACTTCTCGGTTGTCTCCTATGCTTTCTTAGTCCTAATCAAGTGAATTACAATCACAATCAGAGAAACAAGCAAAGCTGATCCTGCAAACCAAAATGGCGGGCAAAGCTTCAACTTCTTTCTCTTCCCCTCACTTGGACCCTTGTTTTCTTCCGCTGTGGCAGGTAAGCTCTCTTCAGTCTCATTCTCTTGGAGAGTTTCTGATGGTTCGCCTACTTCTTCTGTCCCATTGCCCATGTCCTCTCTTTCCTCTTCTGTTTGGTTTGGATCTTTATCACGTTCAGAGTTCACCGGTTCTTCAGCATCAGCAGCGTCTTCATGCTTTTCCGATTCTTCTGGAACGGATTCTGCTCCTTGCTTTGCTGCATCGTTCCTTGCTTCTCTTCCATCAGGAGCTCCCTCCAACTGATCATGATGTCCTTCAAATGGTGCTTCTTGGATCGATGGCAGTGCTTCAGTTTGAGGCCGATAATCATCTCCCTTTGCTCCGAGTGCCTCAGGCTCAACATTCACGGGAGTTGCTGCAATTTCTTCTGACATTCTAGGCTCTGCAAAAGCTTCTTCAGGTTCTTCTGGAGTTCCCTCTTCAGTTGGTCTCTGGATTGCCAGCGATTCTTCTTTGTGAACCTCATCTTCCATTTCCTCTGGCTTTGGTTTTTCTTCTACCCGCTCCATAGGAAGCTCTTCAGTGATCTCATTCCCAGCTTCAGCTTCACGTTTTTCTTCCACAAGCTTTTCTTCAGGTGATTTCTTATCCCCCTCCTCTTCTTCAGGGATCTCTTCCGGGATTCCTTTGAATTTGCTGTTTCGATCAGTTTCCTCCCTGTCGATGGTTTCTGTCATGCTGGTTTCTGCGTCTTCTTTATCTTCCTCAATCTCAAGGCCAAGAATCCCTCGAACCTTTTTGGGCATTCTGATTATGAGAGTTGATTGCTCTTGATTATACTTGGCCTTGATGCTGTCCAAATTGACCACATCAGGTACTTGAAAAACCTTCCTGAAAGCCCTTATCTCGACCTCTTTCTTGTACATGATAAAGCCCGTCAGCGCCATCTCCTGAACCGGCTTCTCCCCACGAATGGTAATCCTGTTACCACTTTTATTTATGTCAATATGGATGTTCTCTCTTCTGAAACCTGCGTTTTTGTTTTGTCAAACTTGAGTCATTCACCCATTTTCCTCGTCTCTAAAGACGTAGATCAAACACTAGCGTAGCTAGGGAGGTAGAAAGAAAGAGACCTTTGAGATGGGCGATGAGGATGAACATCTTATCTGTTTCTCTGGACAAGAAAACGGGACCAAAAGGGTCTTTGGAGATGCGGAGATCGGCAGTGGAGGTGAGATCATCTCTGGTGCGTGTTATCCTGAGACCCAACTCCAGCTCCATGTATTTCCGTTCTTGCCCAGTTTAATCTTTATTTTTTGTCTCTTCTTGCTACCTTTTTATTACAATAGTTTAATAGAAAAGGGCGGGGCGGGCACATGGAGCATTTTAATGGCCATTTTGTTTGCGGTCGCAGATCTGGGTTTTGTGTGCGGGAGTGGACAAAGCATATGTCCGTTGCTTCTTACATGTTCCGCTTTCGGAGTTCTAAAAGTCGGCTTGGTCATTGCTTTTGCTTTGGCGGGAGGATGACTGCTGTGTTGTTGTGTTCGTTTATACGGAAACCCTGAAACCCAACAGCGGCCATGCACCTCTCAATTCCAACGAACCACGTCATCTGAAAACATGGCTTTTCGTCTTTTTCAATTCTTTTCATTTACTAACATTACAGTGTCGTCGCTTTTACATGACTTCTCTTGGATCATCAAACTCGCCCATTAATTGGACACTGATATTATTTGATTCTAAATTCAAGACAATTTCTATTGCACTCTTAAAATTCTACTAATTCAGCCTCTTTATTGCCCCTTAAAGGCTACCACAGCCATCAACCATGAGGTTGGAGCCCTTTGGCTTCTCCACAAAAGGCAATCCCTGTTGAAAAAAGAGAACGTGGCACTGTGTTTATAAACAGTATTTTCCTGCTACTGTTTCATTATAGTCTAGTAATAATGATTTCCATACATGTGTATTTACTGTTGTTCATCACGAAAACTAATACGAAATCAATAGAAAATGGTACCCCTTAAATGCAACTATTAAGGATTCACTAACCATATTTAGTGCTACCAAAATCATATTATTTTCATCGAATAATTCTAATACCGTAGATGAATTGCTTCCCGTGTTTTCAGGCTGGCTAACTGTAATTCTCTCCACTAAAAATACACAAAAGTCCCACTTTTGCCCCTGAACTTTTATATTTTTGCTCAACCGGCCATTGTACTATATGTGTGCCGAATTGCCCTCTAAACTTTTTCAAATATGCCAATTAGTCCTTCAGGTACTTAATTGCAACTTACCAATTTCATATTAGTGTGTGCTAATATTTTTTTTAGAGAAAATTACAAAACCCACCTTATGGTTTGATCTAACCTACACTTTGCCCCATCTATTTTAAAAAACATACACTTTACCCCTCATTTATTTTATAGTGTCCGACAACAACTTCTAAAACTCTATTTTAAACTGTCTGATATGTAATTACAAATAGAAGAATACATTTACAGAAAGGAAAAACTAATAATTTAAAATATCTATTAACTATAAAAAAATACTAAACAGATTAAAATTACTGGAAAATAATTATCGTATAATTTAAATATAGTTTAAAAAACACAGGGGGTACAGTGTATGTTTCTAAAAATAGAGGGGGTACAGTGTATGGTTTGATCTAACCTACACTTTGCCCCATCTATTTTAAAAAACATACACTTTACCCCTCATTTATTTTATAGTGTCCAACAACAACTTCTAAAACTCTATTTTAAACTGTCTGATAATAATGTTCTAGTAATTTCAAGATTTTTGATATTTTTTTCATAGCTAACTGAAATGTAAAAAATACTGATATGTAATTACAAATAGAAGAATACATTTACAGAAAGGAAAAACTAATAATTTAAAATATCTATTAACTATAAAAAAATACTAAACAGATTAAAATTACTGGAAAATAACTATTATATAATTTAAATATAGTTTAAAAAACACAGGGGGTACAGTGTATGTTTCTAAAAATAGAGGGGGTAAACTGTAGGTTATGGCATACATCAGGGGATAATTGTAAATTTCCATTTTCTTAGTACTCATAATCAGATTAAAAGGAGGGTTATAAGAAGAATCTGCATATACTAAACCCTACATCCCAAACCACCTCACCAAAATTGGGATTGACTTAAATTTTGACATATCATAACATTTGGCTAGGGGTGAAAGTTCGGGTTCGGGTTGAAACCCGATTTTTTTAGACTATCACTAACCCGATTAACCCTAACCCTAACCCGATCCTATTTTGTTGATGACCCGAACCGACTCTAACCCAATTAGGGTCGGGTTGACCTGAAATTCTGAACAAATATACAGATTCATTCACCTCCTCTTTTATTCAAAGGGAGAAATACCACTAGTCCAGAAAGCAATGCGAAAAAGTTTTTTCAGCTGGCTGGCATTGACCAACCTCCTCTCGTCTTTGGGGCAAAAGAAATGAAAAACTAGTATACTGGATTCTAGTCTAATATGTTGGCCTAGAAAGAAAAAGAGTTTTAATTGTTGCAGACAGCCTCGTCAACTGGATGATAGATTCTGTTGAAAAACCACATTTTATCGGCTTCCACGGCAACCCCATCTTGATTCCGGTTCCAACTGTAGTATGCGTGAGTCCGATTCTTGATTGAAAAAATCGCATGACCAAAACTCTGCTCACGGTATGCCGAATAATCTGGTTGTGGCTCCGTTAGCCTGCAGTACCATAATAATAAAAACTTTAAAATCATATATACTCGGTCACTCCCAGTAATCAATCATCAGGCCTAGTAACCATTGGTTCTAACATATGTTAATACATAGTTTGGCCAAAAACAAAAATGAAATTAAATTAATATACAAACTAACCTCGTCGCTAAACCTTCAATATTTCCTCCATCGCCAATGGTTATGTATACTGGAGCTGATTGATCTTTCACTAGTGGACGACAACTGCCAGTCGAAATCTTATATGCGATATTTGAGACGCGTTCCTGCAGACCAGAAGCCAGCAACAGCATCGATCGAGCTAAATTCATTAGCATGCATGCTTTTGCTTTTGGTTTGAATCAAAAAGGTCGGAAATTTTCATGCCAAAGGATATCATGCCAAAGGAAGCAAAAGACAGAACAATCCAAAGCAAAAACAAAAAAGAACAATGTATCACCTGTAAAAAGACAAAAACAAAATCATTGTAAACCACAAACAATAACTAAACCATGCCAAACAAAAAGACAGCAGCTGAGTAACTAAACCATGTAACTAATATATCAAGGAAAACATAAATCATATTCACTTGACAAATCCATAACATATCACATTGACTAAATAAAGCAAAAAACAAACGCAATAGAGGAATGACAAAAGCCAATTTGGAGAAAACCAGACGAAAACAAACCAATCTCACTGTAACATAAAAAACTGAAAGCAAAAGGCACAAAAGAAAATACACTTTAAGCCAGCATAGGTATAATCAGCTCCTGGTATCCTTAAGTTGTGCAAGAATTTTCAGAAAATAAATACAGTTCAAAAAGGGAGAGAGGGTGGACTGAGAGAGGGCAAGCACATCAGAAGTCTATCCAAATATTGTAGCAATCCAACAAAAACCCTTTCTATTGGAGATTTTGTTTGCAACAAAAATTAGTATTGCATGAAATACAAGCTCCAGTTCAGGATCTGAACTTTCACAGACATTTCCGATGGCAAGAGTAGACCCCAACAGGCAACAGACGATTTAGACTTTGACAAATGCATGCACTGACATAAAAAGCAAGACTGCATCAGGAAAATGAGCAATTTGCGTTCCGAAATGGTGAACCAAACACACCTTAACCCAGCTAAGAAACAGAGTTCGATAACCACAGCCCACAGGTTATGCACATACTGCACAAATGTTGACAGTCTAAAAAGAATTTGCAGTCAGTCGCAGAGGTTATGCACATACTGCACAAATGTTGACATACCTTCACGTCGCGCCGTTGCACAGCAGCCAGCAGAAGACCAGCAGTCAGTCGCAGAGAACGCCGAGAAGAGGGACAGTCCGGACGGAGGAGGATGACAGTCGTGAGTCTCGTGACTCGTTCACGTTCGTCGGGAAGAGGCGAAAGTCGGGAAGAAGAGGCGAAGAGCTTAACTGAAGAGAGGATTAGAGGAATCAGATTCGGATTCAGATCTGAAGAGTGGAGCGAAGAGCCTGATGTCTGAAGAGTGAAGACGGCTGGTGACCGTGTGCGTGCAGCGTGCCGCAGCGTGCGTGAGTTGGGCTGGGCTGGTGTGCGTGCGTAAGTTCACTGAGTTGGGCTGAAAATCAGAAATAGGGTCGGGTCGGATTTTTTCGGGTTCACCCGACCCAAACCGATTATTAAAATTTTGAACACGAATCGGGTCGGGTCAGCCCGAATTTACGTTTTCTCTTCACCCAACCCGACCCAAACCCTAAAATTAGGATCGGGTTCGGGTTTAGGGTCAACACTTACACCCCTAGATTTGGCTGGTATTACATTAATTAGCCAACAATCCCTTCGTTTGGTATGTGCTAAAGGTGGAAACAAACATTTATAATTACCTAAAAAAACAAAAAAAGTAATATTTACATTTGGCAAATTTCACGCTAGATCAGCTTATTTTTATGTCTTAACGGGTACCTCACCTTAATGCTATCATATGAAAGCCCCTTATCTAATATTACATGTCTCAATTGGATTTTTTCTGTTAATTGCACCATTAAATTAGATAGAAATTGCTGATGTAACATTAATTGATATGAAATAAATATAAAATATTAATATTGGTCCTCAAACTTTTCAAATAAATAATTCTAAACCTTAAAATTTTAAATCTATCATTCACACCTAATCATCCTTCTCATTTTCTCTAAAATCTCTATCCTCTTATCCCTTCAAAATTTTCGTTGATACACTACTTGAATTGCTCTTCGATTCATCCACTTCCACTTTAATCATGCCAAAATAGGTGGCTACCTCTAAATTGAGCCACACAACATCAATCTTGTCGTCGCTCCTCTACCACTGTCGCTCAAGTTTCTGAATTTGTTGTCAAACAATCGAATTGAACCAAGAGCTACATTAATCTCAGTCAGATCTGTAACTTTTCAGTTTAACTTGAGCTTTCTAATAAATTTCACGATACCCATAAGCCTAAAATCCCAAACACATATTCCTAAAGATCTAAATATGGCAATGACAAACCACTGTTAGTGGTGCCATGAGAACCTGAAGGTGGTGACGGCAGATTGGAAGGTGAGCCAAGGTACAGAGGTACTGTGGATCAATAAGATGGAGAAGCCAAGAGAGAGGAAGGCGACAGCAAAGGAGCAGAAGAGTTTGAGGTAGAGGAAATATGGGGAAATCTTGCACAACTCCTTCCAAATCTGACGAGCAAGAAAAGACCCTCTATTGGTGAGACCCTTAATCACACCCTCTCCTTCCTCGTTCCCCTTATTGAGAACCTTGTCGGTGTTGACAAGGGCTTTGCTGGGAAGAGCGCGTACTGCGCACTCAACATGCAGCCCAATAAGCTGAACTTAATTGGCCAATCGATGCGCACGGTGGAGATGATGGCAAAATAAAACTTCGGCTTGAATGCTGCCACTTTCCACTTGATCCTAAATACCCTAATGAAAAAGGGAAAGATAGATGAGGCATGGCAGGTGATGGATAAGATAAATGAATTTGGGGTCTTCCTAGATATGGTTTTTTACAATTACCTCTTGATAGCTATTTGCAGTGCCCAAAACCTAACAGCAGGCAGTGAGATGATGAAGAAGATAGATATGGTCTTCACAGATGTTCACTAGTTGCTAATTGCATGTTCTGGAAGTTTAGGTTTCATTCTGGAAGGTTTTTGTGACATGAAGGAGAAATTTTAAAAGTTTTGGTTCATTTTTTATGTTCAAGAAGTTTGAAATGTTTAGAATTATTGATTGAAAAAATTTTAAGGACCAAATTATTATTACATTTATTTTAATGTTAATTAATGTTACATCAGCAAGTTTTGTTCAATTTAACACTGAAATTGATAGAAAGCATCAAATTGGGATACGATAAATGGGGTAAAGTATTTTGATAGTATAACCTTAAGATAGGGTATCCATTTAGGACACAAAAATAAGCTAAGGGATTTAGCATGAAATTTATTCTATTTACATAAATTCTGCACTATTCCTATTGTCAGTTTTTAAAGCTGAAAAGTTAGAATCCAGTTTTTAAGTTGAAAAATTGGTGTCTAGTTTGTTTCACATTCAAATTGCATTTGAAGCCAATATCATTTAAAAGTCAATATTATGTATATTTAAGAATCACATGAATAATATTTTTTTAGAAATTTTTTAGAAGGTAATTAATTTTTGTAAAATTTTTATTTCTGAAAAAATAGAATTGATAAATTAAAGTACCTAAAATTTATAAAATATACTACATTTTAAAAATATTTTTCAAGCCTCTTAAAGTGTAGCACTTCAAGAAATATATAATTTTTTTGGACAAATAATTACCTATATATAAAAATAAATACTGATGATCCCAAACAAATTGTATGTAGGAGAAAGTTGTGAGTGTGGTTTGTGATATACGCCAGTTTGCCAACATAAAAGTTGAGGGGACATGTTGGAAGAAACGTAAACGTTTAGTGTCCGTTAGCCGACTTGTCCCTGACAAAGAGAAGTATTTCCTTCCGATACGCGTGTAAAAATTTTTTTAAGGAAACAAATTACAGTTAGCAAGGCTACGGGCTACCCACGAATAAATGGAACCCACTTAGTCACTTACGCCTTTGTTTTCTTCTCCTCCGTCTCTCATATTCCACCGCCGTTGAATCACCACGACCATGCGGTGTAACACCCAATTCGTTTCAACTTTAGCCAGTTGACTACAAAATGATTTTTTTTTATTTTTATATCTTTTTTACTTGAAATTAATTTTAATTAAAAGTCAATATTATGTAGCTACAATAATCAATTAAAAATATAATTTTTATAATCTTATTAATCTTTTATGTTAAAAAAAATCAGTCACTTATGCCTTTGTTTTCTTCTCCTCCGTCTCTCATATTCCACCGCCGTTGAATCACCACGACCATGCGGTGGCCGATGGCGAGGGGAGGCGGCTTGGGGGCCGTCGCCGTTTTGTATGTAGCCATCGATTACTTGCGCGAGGTTTATCCCACCTGGCACCAGAGTCTGCAACCGGTGCTCTGGTCTTTGCTCGCTCTAGTCGCCGTCTCACGCGTCCCTTTCTACCGGCACTGGTCGTCGGAGGCACGCGCAGCTCTCCCCTTTGTCGGTTCCGTTGTGTTTTTGCTGTCTGCGCTGCTCTTCGAGGCTCTTTCCGTACGCTCCGTTACTGCCGTCCTTGGCCTTGACTGGCACCGGTAATTCAATCTCTTTACTTCCGTCCGACTTGGCTCTGCTTCCTGTTTACTTTCTGTATTTATGCTGCCGGGTCCTGTTGAAGTAAAATGCTGGTGTCTATCTGTCTGGATCTGAAGTTATGTTGGTCAATCTGTCATCATTTTAAGTCTATGCTGTATCAGTTTGGTTGTTTAAATCGTCTGTTTACAACTAGGTTCTTGTTTTTGGAATGCTATATCTCTACCCAAAATGGGAAATGATAGAAGATGAAGGAATATGAATCGCCAGTGAGATTTCACGATCTCTTTCTTAACATGATTGGGATTGTGTGAAATCAACCGTTGAAACATGGTCTGAACTTTCTTTTCCTTCTAATGGCATCTCCTTGTCGACTTCATATAATGTTTTCCCAGTAGTACATCTCAAGGGCTTTTGGTTTTCTGTCGTCTTTTGGTTTGAATTTACAAATAATCTAGTTTGTCGCCTTCTTTAATCAGGATTCTCACTGTAAGGGTCTTCTTTTATGAAAATGTTTCAGCTTGGGAACGAATCACAGCCTCTGATGTGCTGTTAGAATAAATAGAGTCCTGCTTTAATTGTTGGACATTTTGATCACTTAAGTTTGCTCTTTTAGAAGGAATCATATTAGGAAGAGTTGTTGGCAACACAATTTCTGCCCATATGTTCCTTTATGTACTGAAACATTAGTGAGTAATTTGAAGATCTAAGAGGTAATCTGTGTATAGTCCTCTTGCATGATTTGCATATGCAATTCTAGTTTTTTGAATGGTTTTGATATTGATTTGACTTCTGATAGTGGATATAACATTGTGAATCTCATGCCATTGACTCCAATATAGGTGTAATGATTATGATGATGGCTTTATTAGGCAGAATCTAACAAAATAAAGTTTCTTATTGAAGCATAATGATCTCTAAATTAACTTTTTTTCGGGTTGAGATTTCAGTTTTGGTTCTATGTATTATCCACTTTCGCAGTTATATGTTGTATCAAAAGTTTGATTGTATCTAAGTTGATATGGTTGTCTGGTCTGTATGGAGAATTGAAGAATATCTGTAGGTTCTGATTCTTCACCAACTTTAACAGGAATACACCCCCACTTCCTGACATTGGGCAGTGGGTGCTCCTAGCACTGAATGAGAAACTCCCAGAACCAGTTGTTCAGATGCTACGAGCCCATATCATTGGGTTGCATCATTTCCTAATGTTGTTTATAATGTTAGCCTTTTCTGTACTCTTTGACTCTGTAAAAGCTCCTGGTCTGGGGCTTGGTGCACGTTATGTGTTTACAATGGCAATTGGCCGTCTTCTTCGGGCTATGACTTTTGCATCGACCATTCTGCCATCAGCCCGACCATGGTGTGCATCCGCTCGATTCACGGTCCCCGAGTATCCTCATCGCTGGGCTCAGAAATATTATGTTCCGTATTCATCAGATGCTAATGCAATTCGTGAAATACTAAGGGAGGACATAGCCTATGGTATATCTTCTTCCTTGGTTAACTCCATTCCAATAACTATTGATTTCCGTGGTGTGGACATATGTATCTTCATATTTGATAAAACAGTTGTGCGGTCTTTTTATATATTTTGCTACGTCCTTCTTGAAAAACAGCACATCACATTTCTGTACCAATTTTCTTCTGTTTTATTGTATAAGCTCTCGTTTGTGCTGTTTTGATTGGGAATGCCCATCTTAATTACATTGCTTCTCTCCTCACCGCTGGATCTTTCCTGCTGTTGTTTGAAGTTGTATTGAACATTTTGGTTCCTTTATTTCCAGCGGACATTGGAGATTACATCAACGACAAGTACCATCCTCAATGGGGTAGAATGAGCTTCCTTGTTGACTTCCTGAGGCCCACGCCATCTGATGGACCATCGTGGTACAGTCTTCTGAAAAAGGCTGGGGGTGGCTGCAATGATCTCCTGTATAGTGGTCACATGCTTGTTGCTGTGTTGACAGCTATGGCCTGGACGGTACAAATTTTAGTGCGTCTTCCTCTTTTCTAATGATTGTATTTCCTGAATTTCACTTTTCCATGCTTGCTCGTGCCACAGGAGGCTTATGGAGGCTTTAGTTCCACTTTTCTATGGTTGCTTGTTGCACACAGTGCACAGCGTGAGGTGCGGGAGCGCCACCATTACACTGTTGACTGTATTGTTGCCATCTATGTCGGGATTCTCCTCTGGAAGATGACAGGCTTTATCTGGTCAGCAGATTCCAGGAGCGGACTTGCAAAGCTGGGGAAAATCCATGGCCGGCTGGTCCAAGCTGCCAAGGACTCTGACATTGAAGAAGTGAGGGAGCTTCTGAAAGATGTGGAGCTTGGCAGCAAAGAGAGGCAGAGTGATCGGCCAAGCAAGGCTTTGTGGGTGTTTGCATGCGCAACTGTTTTCTCCTCATTGACAATCGTTCTTCTGGCATTCACGTTGACTAGTGATGGATGACTTGCATGGCCTGATACCATTACATCGTCTTTTTTCTCCGTTTCAGTAAGAAAAAAAGGAAAAGAAAGAAAATGAGATCAGGTATGATGCCGTTGCAACTTTATGGTTGGCAGCAGGGTTATTGTTGTGTGTCGTTACCATCAGGATGATGGCACAGACAAAGGTGCGTTGTTCTTTGCTATCTATTTGGAGAATATTGAGAACAGTTTTGGAGGGGAACAATTTTAGTGAGATTTTACTATTCTATACTAAAGGATTGTCTGTCTTCACGTAGCTCTTATGGTTAGTGCTTGTTTCTTCTTCAGCAGTGGTTTGCTATCATTTGCTATGTACAATCTAAGTCGGTTAAACTAAAACATGTAAAGATGAATTTTAAGATGACCTATCTCAGATTTAAATTGTTGAGTTTGTTGGTTTAAATTTAAAAAGTTTAAGAATTTTAGTTTGTTTAGGATTTGGTCTTGGTTTTCTATTTGTTTAGGATTTGATTTTCTTATTTTGATGTGGTTTGGGTTTATATGTGGCTTTTAAAAAAGTTTTTTGTGTTAGGGTTTTGAGCATGAAAGAAAAACTAATTATTATGAAAAGATAAGATATGAGGGTTCCAGAAGGGAGGAGAAGTCCGGAGGCCCAAGATGGTTAGTACGAGAAGTCTTCTATGATTCCTATATATTGCAATTGTGTGAAAGTAAAATATTGAGATTGTCAATTGTGTGTAGGAGATCTATAAGTCAATGTGAGCACTAAGGGTATACCTATACTGTGATTTTTATATTTTGTTCGAGTGAATTTTTCTCATCTATGGATGTAGGCTATTTAAGAGCCGAACCATATTAAATTTGTGTGTGCTTGTCTGATCGGGTTTATTGTTCTGTTGTACTTGATGGGTGATTGGGAAATTTTTCCCAACAAGTGCGGTTTGATCTTGGCATGGTAGAGCTTATAATGCGTTTTCGACGTGGTGGAGCTTGTGTTTATATGTGTTGGCGTTCATGATGTTTGAAATTATGTTCGTATTATTTGTCATCGTTTGTGTTCATTACTGTGTTCGTGTTTTAATGATGTTCGTGACGTTCGAGTTTTTTATCGTGATCATGTGTTCGTGATGTTTATATGTCATGGTGAAGAATTTGAACTAAAGTGGAGATCGTTAGGTTTGTTGGCTCAAATTTAAAAGGCTTAAGAATTTTATTTTGTTTAGAATTAATGCATTCAGAGCCTCACAAACCAACTATCGCAATCTCTAGCTTTCACCGTTTCGTCGAACGGCTAGCCGCCCGATTCATTTTTACTCGTTCTCAAATCTGATAGTAATCTATTAGTTTTACTGTTTCTTAGGCCCTAAGCCTATTTCATTCTCCCATATAGCCAGCTTGTTGCGCTAATATGTTGTGACTTATCATTCCCTCTTAAGTATTTAATGCAGTGGATCAGGTGGATTTAGTATTTTTTCTGAAAAGATTAAAAAAAAGGGTAATAGTACGGGCGTAGGAGACGGAAGCACAGAAGAAGAGCGCCTCGAATCTCTCAACGTTGACTAGCTAGTGCAGTTAATTTATCTCTCTAGTTAATTTTTCAGTTGTTAGAGATTTGAAATTACACGAGGATGATAAACTCAAATCAAGGTTTGACGGTTATCATTTGACCCAGACGATAAAGTTTGAAAACAAGTAAACAGTTCCTACGGCTATCGTAATAAATAAATATAAATGTAGTATTTTTTTCCGAAAAGATTAAAAATAAAAAAGGGTAATAGTACGGGCGTGGGAGACGGAAGCACAGAAGAAGAGCGCCTCGGACTCTCAACGCTGACTAGCTAATGCAGTTAATTTATCTCTCTAGTTAATTTTTCAGTTGTTAGAGATTTGAAATTACACGAGGATGATAAACTCAAATCCAGGTTTGACGGTTATCATTTGACCCAGACGATAAAGTTTGAAAACAAGTAAACAACTTGCTAGTTATCAAAGTATAAATTGAGAAGCTGTGAGAAGTGAAGTGAAGTGAAGACCTCGCCTCATCATGAGATTGGGAGGCATAAGCTTGACGCTGTTGGCAGTGGCGCTGCTGGCCTCATCCTCATGGCCGCAGCCTTCAGGTGCAGCTGCAGCTGCTGACCCTCAAGACCCATCCCTATTTGACGATTATAATTATTACTTCAAACTCTTTAACATCTTGCAAGATCCCTCCGCCCAATTCGACCTCGATTCGTGATGTTTATATGTCATGGTGAAGAATTTGAACTAAAGTGGAGATCGTTAGGTTTGTTGGCTCAAATTTAAAAGGCTTAAGAATTTTATTTTGTTTAGAATTAATGCATTCAGAGCCTCACAAACCAACTATCGCAATCTCTAGCTTTCACCGTTTCGTCGAACGGCTAGCCGCCCGATTCATTTTCACTCGTTCTCAAATCTGACAGTAATCTATTAGTTTTACTGTTTCTTAGGCCCCCCCCAAATCATCATTTGAAGAGTAGCTATATCATGGTTTGAATGCCTCCATTGTTGCATTTACCTTGTCCAGCCCTAGCTCCTCCCTATCAGCTCTAACTGGTTCATCAACTCTGATTGCGAGCATAAGTTAAAGTTGAGCTACAATTGCCTGAGTGAGTTTGGGAAAGTTAGTATTAACTTTTCATCCAAAAAACATAAATAGATCATAATATAATTTTCTATACATAAATACATGGGTAATTTAATAATGTCATAAATTTTATAAAATATTTATATATTTGCATTCAGGTTCATCGTTAACTTAGATTGGTTTCTTATGATACCATAGCAAACTAGAAAACTCATACTTTTTTTAACTGTAAAATCAATGTGTGACCCATAATTTACTTTTACTCGCTCAACCAAATTAAATAGTAGTAATTCAGGCTAAATTTCAGAGTTATCTAACATATTGCTCACCCAAATGAAAAATAGGTTATAAGGAAAGAGTTTGAATTGCATGACAGATGATAGATGTTACAGCCAGATAAACGGCTCGGATTTATCTGTGACATCTGTCACCTGTTGCCCTTGCATTTCCAAAACAGATCAGGTGGATGTATGTCTAATTTGTGTAGAGCAAGATCGATATGAAGAGACATGTGTTCCGAGTTTGGCATGGGGCCCGAGTTATCTGTGAATGTGATTCTACAGACGCAATCTAAAGTCAGCGCGCGTTGTGGTGAGGAAAATAAAACCTCTTACCATCGTGATCGAGCGGCTTAAAATCGGACACGTGTCTAGATTCTTCAATCCCCGGGAAGATGGGTGAACTGAACTTTTCCCATCTTCCAAACAAAACCAGCAAGGCTGGCTAATCCTCCCTCTGTGAACTGGAGGCCGCCTCGCTTCTACGTTGTGCCCTGGAGCTGGAGATGGCGATATCTCTCTCGACATCATCGACCACTTCTCTCGCTCCAACTCCAAGGAGCTACCCTGAATTGCGCGCCGCTTTTTCCTCCAGATTTTCTTCTCTCGCCTTTCCTCTGCGATTCCACACCGGAACTGTTTCTTCTCCCTCCCGCCCTCGCTCTCGCCCTCACCCTTTACTCGTAAGCTTTCACAACTTCGCTTCCTTGCACCAGCGATTGATTAAATTTCATGTTAATTTGCTATGAAATCGCGGAGGCTACTTTGTGGTTTTCCACTTTCTCGGAAATTTGTTTAACTGGTTAGCCTCATTTGTAAGGAAAATCGATTATCATTCGTCGCGATACCACTTTGGTCCTCCCATAAGATCATGAGTTTGACTCCTCTCTCTCTCTCTCTCTCTCTCTCTCTCAGTCCTTTTGCGGGAAGTTCATCTCATTGTAATTCTGTATCATTTTATCTACTCCAGCTCTATTATGGGGTTGATGATTGGGTTCTTTTTGTCTCAAGGTTTGATTCATCCTAGGCTTTTGAGTTGTAGAGAACTTGCAAGTCTGTCAGTTCACACATTTCTGTTGGTGCAATTGCAACTTTGTGGCAGCAGATTTTGTGCTAAAATCCTAACCGTTTCTGGGAGCTTCATTTTGTGAGATCTTGAAATTGATGGCCGTAACAGACTCTGATGTCTTTTAGGATTTAAATTCATGTCAATTTACTTGCCTGGTAACCATCCTGAACTTACTATGTTCTAGAGAAGGACTATTTGCCTATAACCTCAATCCATGTTAAGTGATCTAGATCCATTTCAGTCAATCCTTAGACTTCTGTGTTTTAATTCTCATCAAAATGTCTTTTCTCACGGCAATAACAATGTCTGATTTCATTTTTCCTGTTGGGATTTGCAAAGTGGTTGTTGAGGAACCAGATTCACCATTTTTTCCACTCAACTGTTGCAGGTGAAAGCAAAGAAACAGACCTTTTCATCATTCGATGATCTGCTGCAAAATTCTGACAAGCCTGTGTTAGTTGACTTCTATGCAACTTGGTGAGCTTTCTTGTTGCCTTTGTTTATCTCGTTTCCCTTTGGTAGACCATTTATCTAGCAGAGCAATGCATTCAACTGGTTGCCTTACTTTGGTGTGGTGAATTGTCAACTTTCACTACTCTATCAGTATTTGCTTGCTCAAATCATATGATCACATAGTCCCAATCATCAATTACAATTTCCTAAATACTTTAGTGTTCTACTTTTGTGGGCCATGTCATCTAATTTCCATGAAGTTGTCAGGACAGTTATCTACATGAGGCGTATCATCCACTTCTTAAGATGTTTAGAATGGTGGTATGCTCATGGCTTATTAGAGGAATCTTAAGACCTCTAGAATAAGGAACTAACACTTCTCCTTTTGAATATGCAAAATTTGCCTTCCTCTGGTTTTCATTTGTTCTAAACACATAAAGTTGTCAGGACAGTTATCTACATGAGGCGTATCATTCACTTCTTAAAATCTGCCTTCTTGAGATAGGCAGCTGTTGCATTCTAAAACAAGTTAATAACTGCTGTCCTACAATATAGCTGTAAAACTGGAAATCTAATATGTCCCAATTGCTGCTGTGGCTGCACTTGTCCATTATTGTATTCTGTGAACCTGTTGTTTGCTATGCACAAAATACTAGCATCAGTTTGATTTTGATTGCTTTTTTGTAGTCAGTTTCTTGCATTTATATTGCTCTTACCTGTTGATTTGGTGTTATGAGCTTTATGCTGCCGGACCCAACTTGGTTGGATTCGAGGCAACAGTTTGTCTGGATGTAATTAACCAAAGAAAGTAACAACCTTGTCTTGGTTGTAGGTGTGGTCCTTGTCAATTCATGGTTTCGATCCTGAGTCAAGTGAGTACAACACTGAAAGACAAGATCCAAGTGGTAAAAATTGACACTGAGAAATACCCTATAATTGCTGATAAATACAGGATACAGGCACTGCCTACTTTCATCATATTCAAGGATGGAGAACCCTGTGATCGTTTTGTAAGTTCAACTTCAACTGTTGTTGCTTTTTATTTATTTGTATGTTTATCGTATGCTTGGGTGGAATTTTGGTGCCCACTTGCACTAATTGAATTGTCAAAGTGATGCTTGCATTAGGTAATATTGTACAAAAGTTTTCCATTTTCATTCAGACTATCTTCGGTGAACTGGGCCGTCCATTCCATTTTTCTCCCTTGAGTTCAATGGTGAAATAACATCAAAGTTACATTTGAGTTTAATGTTAAACTGATGTTATAAAAAGCTTACATTCAAGTTCATCATTGAGCTGAAGACAAAAACATGGACTGAGCAGCCTAGTCTACTGGAGAGGATCTGGATCCATCCACAGGTAGCCTCTCGGAGTTTTTAAATCATGAATAGTATAGGCCAGTCACCTATATTGTTCATTTTAATACAACAAATGCACATCGGCCAATAAGCTCGCCTTTTGGATCTTATCCAAATTTGCATTGTTTGGGTTTCTTCTACATGTTGCGCGTAGTTCTTTCATCCATTTCTCGGTTATGGTTTCACTTTTAGTTGTTGCGAATCCTAATTAGTAGGGATCAGGACTTCATTAAGCTGATTGTTCACCATTTTGATTGTCAGGAGGGTGCTTTTACCGCTGATCAGCTAATTAAACGCATAGAAAGTTCATTGCAAGTGAAGCAATAGTTCTGGTGAGACTTTGATTGGCTTAGCAATTTTTGTGCTCGCATGTCAGGGCCTGGGAACATCTGTCTGCATGTTCTATTTCTATACATCATTCAGCATATTATGTTGATAGAATAGCTAATGAGGTCTGGAATGAACGTAATGCAAGTTTTTGCGTGCACATCATCAAAATCCAATGCCCTGGGGCGGCTTCACAACACAAGCGGGTTAAATTCTGAGCTGTCGAGAAGATAAATAAACATTTTGATGGTGCAAATTGATCGTCCAATTCCTTAAATCTCTCTTCTCGCTCATGATAAGATCACGTCTACTAAAACCATTGGGGGTTTGGTTCCTACTTTACTGCTCGGATTAAATTGATCGATCTAGTAATGAAATGGAATATACTTGTTTCATACTCTCGTGCTGTATGAAATTAATGCAGATATGCAATGACGCGAATGTTCAAATCGAGATAATTCATAATCCCGTGAATATAGGACTCGAAATTTTGGAATTAATCTCATCTGAGAATGCAATTTGTTAGTACTGAAGGCTGCCAGTAATTTCTCATTGATGAGCGATCTGTGAGTACATTTTGAGCCTAAATGAGTCTCTGGCATGTGTTGACCATGTGCCAAGAGAGAGAAGGAAACAGAAAAGGAGGAGAGAGAGAGAGATGTGTTGAGCATGTGCCAAGAGAGAGAGAGATTTGTGTTCTCGTTGTTGCTCAAAGTTGTTGCTCAAAATCATCAATGGAGAAGAGATCCATTCGCCGGCAAAGAGGATCTCCATTCGTTGGCGGAGAGCAAATCCGTTCAGCGTTGCCTGCCTCGATCCTCCTTCTCCGTCCTTCGATTTCCTCATTTGTCTTCTTTGATTTCATTGTCCCACTCCTTCTCCGGCACTACTCGCCTCAATCCTCCTTAGTGCTTTGATTTGGCCGCTTGCCTTCTTCGATTTGGTTGACCGACTCTACCCTCCTTATCCATCGATTGCTAGAGTTTAGATTGCATTCGGATTTGATTCTCTCCATCTCCGTTGATCGCTAGCATTCAAATTTATATGTATATTTCAAAAATAAAAGAAAAGTCTTGATATTTCTTTTGATAAAAGGTGAATCAAAATTTATTTATTTAATCAAAATTTTATTTATTTAATAGAGAAAATCAAAAATTTATATGTATATTTTAAAAATAAAAGAAAAGTCTTGATATTTCTTTTGATAAAAGGTGAATCAAAATTTATTTATTTAATCAAAATTTTATTTATTTAATAGAGAAAATAAAAAATTTATATGTATATTTCAAAAATAAAAGAAAAGTCTTGATATTTATATATTTTATTTTTAATAAAAGATTAACCGAAAATGATTATTTAATTTATAAGTTTAAAAAAATATCTAATTAATAAGTCCAAAATATTTAAAGAGAATTTAGTTCTTTTGAATTTATTTTATTTTTTTGAATTTTTGAAATCATTTGGCTAAGATTTTTATTTATTCAATAAAGGAATTAAAAATTTATATTTAATTTTCATATATTTCTTTTATTAAACAGGTTTTGTTTTTATTCATTTTTTATTATTTTTTTTACTGGGTAAAAATTAAAGTAACAATTAAAATTAATTTTATATTTTTATATTTTATTTTAAAAGAATACTTTTTATTCTCCAAACCATTAGATCCTGGCGGATCATTTGGACATGGAGTTTAATTTTTATTAATTAATTATTAATTAAATCATAATTTTATTGAATTTTATTATTGATTTTCCTATCTTAAAATTTTAAATACCATTACTTTAAAGATATATTTTAAAAAAATTAATTTGTATTTTTTTTGAATTATTTAATTATGTTGTTTATTAATTTTAATAAAAGGAATAAAAAGTTATGTTTCAAAATAATAAAAGATAGTTGGCTTTTAAAAATGATTTTTATTGGCCTTAAAGTTAATTATTCACATAAAAGAATCTTCTTTTAGTTAGTTATTATTTACTTATTTATATTATTTTCTTTTATGGCTAAAGGTAAATTAAGTGAAATAAGTTTAACCATAAAAAATAAAATTTTTGCGTAAAGTAAACAAAGGAAAATTAAATGAATAAAGTGGAGGTTTTCTTTTGTTTTGGTTTAGACAACCATTTAAAAATAAAATATGTATAAATAACGCATGTAAATAAATAAAAGGAAAAGCACATAAAGCAAATAAAGGAATATTAAAAGATGATAAATAAATAAATAAAGTGGGGTTTTTTTGGCCATCCATTTAAATAAATAATAAATAGGAGGTATAACCATCCATTAATTATAATAATTCTAATAATAATAATAATAATAATAATAAAAGTTAGTTGTTAGTTGTTAATAATTAGTTGTTAATAATAATAAAAGTTAGTAAAGTTAATAAAATTAATTTTCAATAATAATAATAACAATAATAATAAAGGTTAGTAAAGTTAGTTGTTACTCCCTCCGTCCCAAATTTTTTGCACCATTCACTTTTTAGTAATTAATCTATAATTTTTTATTTTAGACATTTTAGCATATAAATGAAAAAAATTTATGTGTGAATGATAAATCAAGACCTATAGTTTCTAAATATATATTTTTTAATTTTTTTCTAACAAATAATAATATAAAAAATTTCAAGTCAAACTAGCCCAAAAAGTCAAATGGATCAAAGAAATCGGGACGGAGGGAGTAATATTAATGACAATAATAATAAAAGTTAGTAATGTTAGTTGTGTTAATTGTTAATAATAACAATAATAAAAGTTAGTTGAGTTAGTTAATAATAATAATAATAATAATAATAATAATAATAATAAATGTTAGTAAAGTTAATAGTTTATAATAATAATAGTAATAAGAGTTAGTGAAGTTAGCAAAGTTAGTAATAATAACAATAATAAATAATGAATAAACAAGTAAAATATAAAAAAGTTAGTAAAGTTTTCTGCAAGGATAAAAAAGTTAGTGACCAAAAGGAATAATTATGAGAAAATGGAGGACAAAAATGGAGTTTTACCCTGAGAAATTGAAATTGAATTTTCTGTTACAGGGATTACGCGGCGGAGGCGGGCTGGCGGGTCGGGTTCTGGCGGGCGACGGCAGGGGAGGGGGGGAAGGAGAGGAGGAAGGGAGAAGGAAGAAGGGGGGCCGGCGGTCGGAGCAGGGGGCGGCGAGGCGAGGGCGGCGGGAGGAAGGAAGAAGAGGAGGAGCGAGGCGAGGGCAGGGGGGGCTGAGGCCGAGAGGAGAAGAGGAGAGCAGGGGGCGGTGGCCGGCGGAGGGGAGGAGAGCAGGGGGCGGTGGCCGGCGGAAGGGAGGAGAGCAGGGGGCGGTGGCCGGCGTAGGGGAGCACGGCGAGGCGGGCGGCGCCGCAAGGGAAGGAGAGGGGCGCGTTTCGGAAGGGAAGACAAGGCGCGGCGGCGTCGGAGACGGTGACTGGCGGCGGTGACGGCAACGGCGGGTCGACGGCGACGGTGACGGGATGAGGCGGCGGTGCGAGTGACGACGGAAAAGGGAAAGGGAAACGGGTGAAGAACACGTACCGGAAAACAAAGGGGAGAGGGAAGGAGGGGTTTGAACGGGCAGAAAGAAAAAACTTTGGTTTTCTGGAGAAAGAAGGAGAGCCTGAGGGGCTAAGGCTGTAATTTTTTTTTCTTTTAAAACGGAGCTCTATACTTTTTTTCTTATTTTCTATCTGTTAAGCCACAGATTTGGACCCCTATTTATAGAGGAAGTAGTGCTGAACTGTTGATAATTAAATAATAATTAAATTCAAACTTATCTCTTAATTTGGTAAAATGACAGTTTCAGTCCTTTATGTCTCTTTGACTCTGGAGACGTTCCTGAAGCTTCTGATTTTAACAATTTTGTCGTTTTCTGTTAATTTTGGGCCAGAATCGTCCGTTTGGCCCAAAATTGATGTGACAAACTACCCAGTGCTCCTAAAACTTTCAGATTTTGTCAAATTTTCCCAAAACTTCTCAATTTTGTCATTTTTACCCCAAAGTTTTTAATTTTGTTATTTTTATGGAGTTTTCTTTTTTTTATTTCAAACATACATATATACAGACATACATGATTTTTAATTAAACCCTTACAAAACAAAATGCATTAAAATTTTTAGTAATAATAACAGTTTATTTATTTATTTTTTAGTTAATTTTTAATTAAGTTTTTGAACGGTTAGACGAAAATTGGGTGTCAACAGCTGCCCCCCTTTGCATGCTTCATGAAACATGATGTATGCAAAGTCGTTACCAAATTTCGTTCGGCTTAGCTAGGCATTGAGAACCTTCTCGCCGCCTAAATCCTGAGGTTAAGGAATCCTCCTCAGAGCCTCTACGATAGGAAGCTTCCTACCGTTTGAAGAAAAGTTGATTGATAGAGACAAAGGTTCCATCCTTAGAACCGTGACGATATGAGCAGTCCTACTGTTGAATGAAAATTGATTGTTTCCGAGGCAAAGGTTCCATCCTTAGAACCCCGACGATAGGAGCAGTCCTACCGTTGAATGAAAATTGATTGTTTCCGAGGCAAAGGTTCCATCCTTAGAACCCCGACGATAGGAGCAGTCCTACCGTTGAATGAAAATTGATTGATTTCGAGGCAAAGGTTCCATCCTTAAAACCCCGGCGATAGGAGCAGTCCTACCGTTGAAGGAAAATTGATTGATTTCGAGGCAAAGGTTCCATCCTTAAAACCCCGGCGATAGGAGCAGTCCTACCGTTGAAGGAAAATTGATTGATTTCGAGGCAAAGGTTCCATCCTTAAAACCCCGACGATAGGAGCAGTCCTACCGTTGAAGGAAAATTGATTGATTGAGGCTAAGGAGCTTTCCTTAGGACCGTTGAAGGAAAGTGAAAGGAAACTTTATATGAAAGCAATTGAAATTGGAATAATTTTCTTCGAAAGTGTGAATTTTCATAATAGGCGAGTGCAAAAATTTAGACTTCGATAAGATGAGTGAATCTTGATGATGACAATGAACATGTGACAAATATCCAAAGGGAACGGATGTTTTCCTCAGAATCAATATCCAAGGTTCATCTAATATTTTCTTCAGTAAATATAGATTCGCTTGAGAGATATGTCATCCAAATAAGGTTGAAGCTTAACTACCCCAAAATGCCATGACTAGTAGACCTAATAGGATGCGTCTCAAGAGCAATAAAAATTACTCTTTACTCAGCCATTCCAACCTAAAGGCATTGTCCTATGGTTTTAATATCAGCATGAACGAAACTATCTTATAAGATAAAAAAAAGAAATTCCCTGAAAAGAAAAACTAAAACACGAAAGAAAATGCTGATAATAAAACTAAAGGACAAGCAAAACGGATCGGATCGCTTCTTCTTCCACAATATTTCAACAGGGTTAGTAGAGGACTATTATGGGATCGAACTGTTCGGGAAAGACTGTCGCGTCCAGTCTATCTGAATCATTGCTGGATCTGGTTCAGGAACAAAAGCTTGCATTTTATCAAGCAATTCTTCAGCAGTTTTTGCGGATATTAGGATTCGTCGTGCCACTCTTGATATAAAATTCTTCTGCACTGCATAATCCACAAAAGATATCAGACCTGTAAAGAAATTGTTAACATTCAAAAGCCCAATAGGTTTCTTGTGCAAATTAAGTTGGGCCATGGAAGCAATTTGGAAGACTTCTCCCAATGTACCAAAACCACCTGGTAGAGCGATAAAAGCATCAGCATTAAAAAGCATTTGTAACACACGCTCTTGCAAATTTTTAACCACTAATTCTTCTCCAATCGTGCCCCCAGAAACAAATTTCAAAGGTCCAGGGATAATGCCCAGAACTTGGCTTCCTCCTAGAGATGCTGCTGATGCTACACCTCCCATTAATCCGACACTACCTCCTCCATAAACTAAATGTATTTTTCGCTCAGCTAATACTCTACCCAAATGGTTGGCTGCCTTTAAGTACTCTTCATCTTTTCCAGGAAAAGCCCCAGAAAATACACAAATACTTCGGGATTTACGAGTTGAGGTTTTCTCCATTCCTATCCTTACCCTTGTGAGAAAAGAAGAAAAGATGATATATTTATAGAGATGAAGAGATAAAGCAATAATTTTATTTTCAAGAGTGGATACATTATTGTCGGAAGAGGAGAAAAATTTCCAAAATGACAGCTATACACAGTAGTCACGACTATGGCTCACGTCAGGAATGGGTACATTATCGTCAAAAGGGGAGGAAAATTTCCAAAATAGCTGCTAGCATGTACAGTAGTCGTGACTGTAGCTTACGTCAGGAGTAGGTACGTGATTGTCGGAAGAGAAGGAAAATTTTCAAAAGCGACAGCTAGCATATACAGTAGTCGTGACTGTAGCTCACGTCAGGAGTAGGTACATGATCGTCGGAAGAGAAGGAAAATTTCAAAAATGGTAGCTATATACAGTAGTCAAGACTATGGCTCACGTCAGGAGTGGGTACATTATTGCCAAAAGGGGAGGAAAATTTCAAAAGCGACAGCTAGCATGTAGGAGTAGGTACAGTAATCGTGACTTTGGTCCACGTCTTCCACTGGTTTTGGTTTTACGTCCAGTAACGGCTTCAATGCCTTCTATGAATCGGCGATTTGCATCCCATCCAGTTTTCTCACAAACTGGCAAACAGGGTCGTTTAAAGTCAGATTCCCAAGACTGTAACGATCTCGTTCTTTTTGGAAAATCATCCATAAACCGACAATCTCAAATTGCACCATTCCGCAAGAGTGCGCTTCAAGAGTCTCTCGGATATCCTCCAGAGATTCCTTACGCAAGCCATTCTTAATGAATTTTCTTCTATCTTCACGATTTCTGGTGATCATCCCTGAAGAACGACATTTAGTGCCGCAAATCCACCATCCACAATTATGACAGACGCCTAGCCTCCTTGCTCTTCTCTTTTTGGCATAAGCGCTTTTACCAAAGCCGGGCATACGGGGGAAGAATGCATCTGGAACTTCACCAGCCGAACGAACCTTAGCTTCGATTAGCCACCGCACATTATCAGGAATGCCTTTGTGCATAAATACTCTGAATCGTTCACATCTAGCTTGATAAATCTTTTTAAGAACATTTATTGGGAGGGAAGGAAAATACTTTCGTAGGGCGGAAAGAGAAGACTCCATTGATGAAGGAGGAATTTAAGAGAAGAAAGAAAGAAATTAGTTATTGTAGGAAACGGAAATAACTGACTATGTGAGTCACGGAGTACCGTATCCAGAAAGAAGAACACGCATTTATAGCGATAAAAGGATAACGTGTTTATTACGCTTACAGAAGCAAGTACATTATTGTCAAAAGAAAAGACAAATTTCAAAATGACAGCTTATATGTACAGTAATTGTGACTGTGGCTCACATCTTCCACTGGTTTTACGTCCAGTAACGGCTTCAACGCCTTCTATGAGTCGGGGATTTGCTTCCCATCCAGTTTTCTTACAAGCTGGCAAACAGGGTCGTTTAAAGTCAGATTCCCGGGACTGTAACGGTCTCGTTCTTTATGGTAAGTCCTCCATAAATCGACTATTTCGCATTGTACTATTCCACAAGAATGCGTTTCAAGAGTCCCTCGGATATCCTCCAGAGATTCCTTACGCAGGCCATTCTTAATGAATTTTCTTTTATCTTCACGATTTTTGGAGATGTATCCTAAAGAGCGGCATTTAGTATTGCAATTCCATCGTCCACATTTATAACAGACATCTAGCCTCTTTGCTCTTCGCTTTTTGGCATAAGCGCTTTTACCTAAGCCGGGCATACGAGGCATAAATGCATCTGCAACTTCACCAGCCGAACGGACCTTAGCTTCAATTATCCACTGCACATTGTCAGGAACGCCTTTGCGTATAAAAACTCTGATTCTTTCACATCTAGCATGGTAGATCTTTTTAAGAACATTTATTGGGAGGGAAGGAAAGTACTTTCGCAGGGCAGAAAGAGTAGAATCCATTGATGAGAGAAGAATTTGAGAGATGAGGGAAAGGAATCAGTTATTGTAGGAAACTGAAATAACCAACTTTGAGAGTCACGAAGTACCGTATCCGCTGCTTAACCGGAAAGAAGAACATGCATTTATAGTGATGAAAGGATAACGTGTCGATTACACTTACGAGAGCAAGTACATTATTGTCAAAAGAAAATGTAAATTTTCCAAATATGACAAATTGTATGTACAGTGATTGTGACTGTGGCTCACATCTTCTACTGGTTTTACGTCCAGTAACGGCATTAACGCCTTCTATGAGTCGAGGATTTGCTTCCCATCCAGTTTTCTTACAAGCTGGCAAACAGGGTCGTTTAAAGTCAGATTCCCAGGACTGTAACGGTCTCGTTCTTCATGAAAAATACTCCATAAATCAAGAAGTTCACGTTGCACAGATCCACAAGAATGCGTCTCAAGAGTCAATTGGATATCATCCAATGAGTCCTTACTCAGGCCATTCTTGATGAATCGTATTTTATCTTCTCGATTATCGGAGATCATGCCTAAAGAACGACATTTAGTATTACAAGTCCACCGACCACATTTATGGCAGACTTGTAACCTTTTCGCTCTTCGCTTTTTGGCATAAGAGCTTTTGCCTATACCAGGCATGTGAGACACAAATGCCTCTGGGATTTCACCTGCCAGACGAACCTTAGCTTCGATTAACCACCGTACATCTTCAGGGATTCCTTTGTGCATCAAAACTCTTAATCGTTCACAGCGAACTCGGTAGATCTTTTTGAGAATGTTCATTGGGAGAGAAGGAAAATATTTTCGCAAGGGAGAAAGAGTAGGATCCATTTTCTAGGAGGAAGTAAAAGAAAGATGATCCATTTTTTAGGAGGAAGTAAAAGAAAGAATGGGTGAAGGAATCAGTTATTATGGGCAACTGAGAGAACCGACTTGAGAGTCACGGAGTACCGTATCCGCCACTTAACCGGAAAAGTGGATCCTACTTTATTTTAATGTCATAGATATTTCTTATCTTTGATATTCCATCGAGCTGATGTCGATCCAGTCCTCGATTATTGAATCCATTGCCCACAAATTTTGACAAATTATCAACGACAATATTTCTTGATGTCAATGCCGATTGAATCTATTGCCAGGCCTTATTATCCTTGACCATAGCTATCTCTTATCTTGGATACTGCTAAGCTGGCATCAATCCTGTCCTTCCAAGTGTAGCCTCGATTATTGAATCTATTGCCAAGCTTTTGACAATATTGTCTACCTTATCCTTGAATTCCTGATGGGGCTTGGTCCAGCGTATTAGCTGTGCATCCAGTGATAGATTGGTAAGAGCTGATGTCATTGAGATCTCAGCTTATACTGCTGTAACTGTGCCGTGGATGTGCTTCCCATTTGGTCCCTGTTATGCAAAGGCCATGCATGCATGATGTGAAATGCATGAATGCAGAGCATGTGTAACTGATGGTTTTTTTTTTTTTTTTTTTTTTTTTTTTTTTTTTTTTTTTTTTTTTTGTATGGATCTAGTTCTTCATGTCTTTGCTTTACTGGATCCTTTTTGTGATTGCCTTCTCGGACTACCATTGAATCTCTTTATGCTTCTCAGCTCTTGTCCATTGCCTCAAAAGCTCAATTCTTTTCGAAAGCCCCTTCAAAGAAGTTTTTCTTGACTTGTTCCTGAATTTTGGTGTCAACTTCCTTAATGTTGGCCCGCTTCATACTTTATATCTCTTTGGATACTCATCCCTTGTCATGGATTTCATACCATCGAAGGCTTAACTTTCAATGTCTCTTTGCCCCTTTTCTTGTGGCCGTGCCGACACTTACTTATCCCCATGTTATAGTCTGAATGATTGCTCTTCCTTAAACTCAGGTTCTGATCCATAAGACTTGCCCCCTTGTCTATTGAGCTTCTTTGTTGGCAGTACTCTTCTTACGCTTCATAGAGACTACTTTGCCCCCTGAATATGGTGTTTATGTGGAAAGAGATATCATCTCGCCTTTGATTTAACAAAAGGTCGAGCATTTCTAGACCTTTGTGATGGTTCTTGATCATGAATTTCTCTTACAAGAACCACATCTTCTTAAAGAAAGTCTCAAGTTATCTCCTCACTTTTAAGTCTACACACATTAATGAATAATGGTTTGGCCTTAAAGAAAAACTTTCATCAATTTGCAAAGCTTGACCAAGTAACTTACGGTCTTTGTTTTTAATTAAAATATCCTGTCATTCTTCCCCTTTCCAACTCGAAGACATAAACTGTGCAAGGCAATAAGGTAGAAACATGATTCACAATAATAACCTTTAGCTGAACGAGGATGATATCAAGAGGTAAATTTTAGGTCTGAGGAAAGTTAAGTTTGAATGTTTTTTTTTTTTGCTTGTTTTTTAGCTGAATGAGAATGATATCAAGAGGTAAATGTTAGGTCTGAGGAAAGTTAAGTTTGAGTGGTGTGAAAAAAGGGTCCTTTAATACTACTCGTGAGTAGATCTAATTACGGTGAAAAACTCAATAGTGATGACCTCAAACTTGCCACCTTTTCCAGAAAGTTAGACCTCATCTGTTGCCCCCCAACTATCGTGATCTTTATGTATGCTTGGCTTGAGGGTTGCTTTTGTCTTCTAAACCGCCTTTGCAGGTTTTCAGTCTAGAATCCATAGCTCACTTTTTTTTTTCTTTTCTTTCTTTTGCTTTATCTTGAGCCTCTTTTTCTTTTCTCTTTTTTTTGTTTGTTCTTTTTTTTTGTTTTGTTTTTTTTTGTTTTTTTTTTATGTGAGCTATGGTGATGACATACTTGATAACCCTCTTGAAGTGAGATGACTCAAGTGGCCTTACTTGCTCGTGCTTGTTCTCAGTCCTTTTTGGTTTTGAATTTTCTCTTGTTGCCTTTTGATGTAAAGGATGAACTTTTTTTCTTTTTGGAGTTTGCATTGCGGAGAGCCGAGATCATTGCCTTCTTGAAGTGAGATGACTCAAGTGGCCTTACTTGATCGTTCTTGTTCTCAGTCTTTTTTGGATTTGAATTTTCCCTTGTTGTCTTTTGATGGAAGGGATGAACTTCTTTCCTTTTTGGAATTTGTGTTGCGGAAAACTGAGAACCTTTTCTTGTGTTGAGCATTTGTGAGAATTGGGAGGCCACTGAAGTCATTTAATATGAGAGCTACCTTCTTTGGAAGCTAACCCAAGACTTCTTGCAAGGATGTTGATAACCACTGTGAATTCTTTTTTGAGAGTTGAGGTGCAACATTTGAAATCCTTCTTACTAGATTTGGCAGCACTTTCAAGGTCACTACTATCAAATCTCCCTTAACTTTCATTTTCACCCACGAGTAGCATCGTTTACAAAGTAAAGTGTGATGGCAATAATGGATAGTGTAATGGCAAAGAGTGAGAGATAGATGTAAAAATGGAATTTTTGGTAAAAAGTGGTAGAATGCACACATTACATCTTTTTGTTGTACCAGAAAAAGAATACCAGGTGTCCATTTAACAAAGACTACACCCTAGATTCTGGACTAAATCTAGGAGATTTTTACTATTAAATTACTTTGGCAAGCTCTCAAAGATACAAGTTTACTCAAAGGATTCCCTGTCATTCAAAAGTGTGTGCGAACTGTTAGGTCGGATCTGACTTGGAGCCCTTCCAAAATCAATGTAATTCCAGCTCAAAATCTTCACTTTCAATTACCAATCACATCGGGCCTAGCAACTTGGACTCGGCCAACTGTTGGACCTTGAGTTTCAGTGCCACACAATTTTCAGTTAGATGCGCGATTGAACCTTTTTGGTAATCACATTTGGCATTTGGGTCATACCAACTTGGAAGATGAAGGTCAATTGGTCTTTGCTACCGTTGATATAGATGATAGCAGAATGCCTTCTTCAGCAAAGACTGTGATTAACTTTCCTTCAAAAATGAATTTCATTTTTTGGTGTAATGAGGAGGGAATTGCTCCGGCCATATGAATCCATGGTCTTCGGAACAGACAAGTATAAGAAGGATTAATGTCCATAACTTGGAATGTGATGTGGAAGACACAAGGGCCGATCCCTATTGGCAGCTCTATTTCTCCAACAACATCTCTATTCATCCCGTCAAATGCTCGAACGATGATATGACTATTGTTGAGGTATGATGGGTCTATACCAAACTTGTGTAAGGTTTCAAGTGGCATTACGTTTAGAGCTGACCCATTATCGATAAGAACTCTAGCCATAATTCGCTCTTTGTACTTAACCGAAATATGTAGAGCCTTAGAGTGACCCTTTCCTTCTGCTGGTATCTCATCGTCAGTGAATGTGATGAGATTCTATGCCGTGATGTTGTTGACGAGGTGGTCAAAATTATTCACTGGAATATCTTGCTCAACATAGGCCTTATTCAAGACTTTGAAGAGGGCTTCTCGATGAGCATCAGAGCTTAAGAGTAGTGAAAGTATGGAAATCTTTGTTGGCAGGTGGTTTAACTGCTCCACGATGTTGTACTCACTTCGCTTTATGAGTTTGAGAAACTCAGTAGCTTGTTCATCTGTTACCGCTCGAGGCATCTCTTGCTCTTTGGATGTATCTGTGTTAAGAGGCCCACTTGTTGGGTCTATGACGTTCTTATCTTGTTGGAGCTTGTTCATTTGCTCCGGAGAATAATATCGACCACTTCTAGTTATACTCCTAACTTCTAACGGAGTTGATGTGATGTTGGAAGTATAATCATAGCTCTATGGAACAGCCTTGTTTGATTTGTAGGGGAATGGCCTCGGGACTTGAATTCTTAAAGGCTTGACAATAGATTTTGAAATTGGTATGACTAATGGTTTTGGCGTAGCATTGACGTTCCGTTCTTTAATGATCATATTTACATCATCATCTTTATCTGATATAAAAATAATGAGTTGGGATGAGTCATGAGTCTTTGTAGACTTTCACGAAATTCTGAGCATTTCGGGATAGAATGACTTTTACTGTCATGAAAGACACACCACTCCTCATCCTCGACTTCTTCATGTCCAAAAGAAGGCTTTCCCATGATGATCCCTTCTTTCACAAGGCATGAATATACATGCTTAAAAGGGGTTATGATATCGTTGACTGACTTCTTTATCAGCCGGTGTTCTTCTATCATATTGACTGGTTTTGCTTGATGAGGCGGCAATGGATTGTGAGTGACGTTTGGTTCATCAGAAAAGTCCAACCATTTTGACTGGATTAATTGTTGGACTATGCGTTTCATTGTTATGCAATTTTCCAATCCGTGGCCTACAGCGCCCTCATGATATGGGCAAGTTATGTTGGGGTCATACCACCTTGGATACGGGGGTTCCAATGGCCTTGTAGGAATTGGGCGAACCAGTTGACTTTCGATGAGTTTTGGATACAACTCAGTGTAAGTCATGGGAATTGGTGCAAAAACTTCTCTTGGTCTTTGTGCAGGTACTGGAGGAGTCGGAACAGGTGGCTGTAACTGATTAGGCCTGTTGAGAGGATAATTGTTGGGCCTATTGGAAGGATAATCATTGGGCCTATTTGGAGGATAATCATTGGGCCTATTGGGAGGATAATAATTGGGTCTATTGGCAGAATATGATAGGCAAGATCCGGTAGCCACAATACCCACGAGGGGAATCCCTCTTCCGCGTCCTATTTGTTGTACTTCTTCATCTTTTCTTCTGGATGGTCCTCCTCTTTTCATAGGATCATTAAAGGACTCAGTAATCTTTCCAGTCCTAATCCCATGCTCAATTCGTTCTCCAGACATGACAACGTCTGAGAAATTGGTTGCCGAATTGCCAATGAGTTTGTCGTAATATGGATACTTTAGTGTTTGAACAAATAAAGTAACCATTTCTCTTTCTGTCATGGGTGGCTGAACTTGTGCAGCTAAGTCCCTCCACCTTTGAGCGTATTCCTTGAAGGTTTCTTGCTTTTTCTTTTCCATATTCTGGAGAGTTTGGCGATCCGGGGCCAAGTCCATAACATGTTTGTAATTGCTGATGAAGGCCTGAGCAAGGTCATTCCATGTTTTGATGTTTCTTGGACCTTGACTTAGATACCACTGTAATGCTGATTTTGTAAGGCTTTCTTGAAAAAGTGCAATCCACACATTTTCATCTTTTGTGAGTGGTTGTAGTCTTCTTAGAAACAACGTGATGTGAGTGATGGGATCACTCGTTCCATCGTATTTCACAAAGTCTGGCACCTTAAAGTCTGAGGGGATTACGACATCTGGCACTAAGCAGAGGTCATCCACTGAGAGAGATCCGAATATAGTGCCTCCTTCAATGGCCCGAAGTCTTTTCTCTATTGTTTCAAACTTTTGAGATTCTCCTTCTTCCTTTGGTAGTGTCTTCTTCTCTTCATATACAGTGTCTTGTTTCAGGTGAACGCTAGCGGACGGACCTGATTCCTGAAACAGATTTTCTTGAACTGAGACTCGTTGCGGGGTGAATCCCGGAGGATAAGTGGGATCTTGTGCTTCTTTGACGGGAACTTGAGTTGCTTTCCCCTTGATTAACTCCATCAATTGTCTCATTTGTTCTGCCATACTTTCTATCTTGGACTCCATATCTATGAGACGTCCTTCGGTTTGTTCTGCCATTAATCTTGTTTGGAGCCGAGTTGAATATCGGTGTTGAGGTCCAATTTTACCCTTTTTAAAGTAAGATTTATTTTATTAGACTCTACATGTATGTGATTGATGCAATGGATGCATGCATGCAATGAGTGAGTTTGATTATCCACTACCGTGGAACTTCAAGACTTTTAGTTATCATTATAAAGACCAAAAAGTTAGCATAGTTTGATACGTGGTTTTGATGCATGAAGAATAATTGCACAAAACAGAAGTACAATAAAAGAAAAATAAGTTTATTAATAAGTTAAATAGCAATTAACAACTCATGAACTATTATGGAAAAACGAATTAAAACCATAAATATAAGACACGAAGAAAATAAAAGTGTAGAGCAACAACATAGCATAACAAGGACATGCTTATGGCGTTGGTAAATGGGAGGAATACTATGGTCAGTTCTATGGTTAAGTGGGGAGTTCTATATGCATAGGGTGGTTTATCAAAAGGCCAAGGGTAGTTCCCGAATCCCATCACTAAATCATAGTGACAGCCCAATTCCTTACCCTCGAGGGTTTATGTAAGGAAAGGATTAATTCGAGTCGTAGCTTTTCGTGGGCCCATGCAGAGACTATCGTCTCAGGAGGCAATACACTACTTTGCTACTTGAAACCGGTGAAGGCTTGGAGACCATGGTCTCACAAGGACAACAACACCAATTCCGCTTTGAAAGAACGGGTTTAAATTGAGGAAGCTCGGGTATAGAGCTCCATGTCATGAATGCATTATGCATGTTTATAATGAATAAATATAGCACATAAATCCACATAAAAATAAGCAAAGCAGCACAAAAGAAATCAACTATTAGGCCTGACTCACTGACTCATGTCCCCAGTGGAGTCGCCAAGCTGTGGCAACGTGCGGGTTTTCGGGAGTCGCCACCAATCGGTTTTCGCTCAGGTCGATTGGACACCTTAAAAATGGTCTGCGAGAGTTCGGGGGTTCGGGAGTACGGTTACGTTAAAATAACTTTATTATAACGCCCAAAATTGGTACCTTAGTTGATTTTAATTTTGTTTTGCTTGCTTTTAAATAAATTCAGTTAATTTTCAAAACAGAAATTTTAACTGAATTAGTCGGATGTGGATTTTTAAATTAATATGGTCTTTAAAATCTTTGGTAATTAATTTGTATAATTTTTGAATAAATTTGATATTTCCGAACCATGGACTCTACCGAATCACCCGGACACGGAATTTGATGAAAATTTTAATTAATTAATTTAATCCATATCATAAATTCTGCCGAATTATCTTTTATATTTTATCTTTTTATTTAATTTTTATTCAATTAAAAAGTTTTTATTTTTCCAAACCGTAGATCCTGCCGGATCATCCGGATATGGAAATTATTTTAATTTATAATTAATTATTTAATTCTTATTTATTATAGAATTAATTATTAGTTTAATTTGTAATTTGTAAATCTTTTTATTTATGAAATTTTAGAATTGTTAATGATCTAAAAAAAAACTTTCTTATTTCTTTTTTTTTTCTTTCTTTATTATTTTTTTTTCTTTTTATTTTCTTTTACTTTTCTTTTCTTTTTTTCTTTTCTTTTCTTTTTTTCTTTTTCTTATTCTTTTTCTTTACTTTTCTTTTTTTTTTCTTGTCTAATGAAAGATATTTATTATTTATTTAAATAATTACTCAATTTATAAAGGAACCAAAAAGTAATTAATTTTTTAAAAATTATTTAATATCAAGATTCTTTATTTAATGAATAAATTAAAGAGTTAAAAAAAATCTTGACATTTATTTTATGTTTATTCTATTTATTTGATAAAAGAATAACTAAAAGAAAATTATTTAATCAAGGTAAAGTTTTTATTTAAGAAACTAAGGATTTATATGTATATTAAAAAAAAAAGATTTATATATATATTTTATTTTATTTTTTTTCATTTTGATAAAAGATGAACCAAAAAAGTAATTATTTAATCAAGATTTTATTTATTTAATAAAGAAAAGTAAAGAACTTATATATGTATATTTCAAAAATAAAAGAAAAAATCCTGATATTTATATTTTATTCTATTTTTTAATATTTTATTTTTTTTATTTAATAAAAGATGAACCAAAAAGTAATTATTTAATCAAGATTTTATTTATTTAATAAAGAAAATAAAAAAAACTTATATGTATATTTCAAAAATAAAAGTAAAGTCTTAATATTTTATTTGATAAAAGGTGAACCAAAAAAAAGTAATTATTTAATCAAGATTTTATTTATTTAATAAAGAAACCAAAGATTTATATGTATATTTTAAACATAAAAGAAAAGTCTTGATATTTATATATTTTATTTTTTTTTAAAAGATTAACCAAAAAGTGATTATTTAATAAAGAAACCAAAGATTTATATGTATATTTTAAAAATAAAAGTAAAGTCTTGATATTTATATATTTTATTTTTTGATAAAAGATTAATCAAAAAGTGATTATTTAATTTATAAGTCTAAAAAAAATACATCTAATTAATAAGTCAAAATATTTAAAGAGAATTTAGTTCTTTTCTTTTTTTTTTTTTTTTGCATTTTTGAAATCATTTGGCTAAGATTTTTATTTGTTCGATGAAGGAAGCAAAAATTTATATTTTTTTATTAAGAAACAAATAAAATATTTTTTTATTCTCCAAACCATTGGATCCTGGCGGATCATTTGGACATGAAGTTTAATTTTTTTATTAATTTTTTATTTAATTAATTATTAATTCTAATCATAATTTTTAATATTTCATTATTAATTTTCTATCTTTCTTAAATTTTTAAATATCATTACTTTAAAGATATATTTAAAAATAATTGATTTGTATTTTTTTGGAATTATTTAATTATGGTTGTTTAATAATTTTAATAAAAGAATAAAAGTCTTCTCTTTACTTATTCATTTTATTTATGGCTGAAGGTGAAATAAGTTAAATAAATTTAATCATAAAATAAAATTTTATATAAAGGAAAATTAAATGAAAATAAATAAATAAAGTGAAGTGGAGGATTTCTTTTTGTTTTGTTTTTTTTGGTTTTTTTTGTTTGGACATCCATTTTAAAAAAATTAAAAGGTGCATAAATTAAATAACACATACAAATAAATAAAGATAAAGCATATAAAGTAAATAAAGGGATATTAAAAGATAATAAATAAATAAAGTGAATAGGAGGTATAACCTTCCATGAATAATAATAATAATAATAATAATAATAATAATAATTAGTTGTTAGTAATTAGTTGTTAATAATAATAATAGTAATAATAGGGTTAGTAAAGTTAGTTGTTAATAATAATAATAATACTAGTTAGTAAAGTTAATAAAGTAAGTTGTTAATATTAATAACAACAATAAAAAAGGGTTAGTAATAATAACAACAATAACTAAACAAATAAACAAGTAAAAGAGAATTAAAAGAGTTAGTAATTAATTTTTCTTTCTGCAAGGACAAAAGAAAAGGGTTAGTGACCAAAGACAGAGAAATTAAAAAGAGAAAGGAGTAAAGCTGA